>WNGS01074514.1:100100-126096 GCA_020271785.1 Procambarus virginalis | reverse complement strand
GATCATCCTGGTTGTCGCAGCCTGGTATGAGTCACATAGCCTGGTTGGGAAGGCTATGTAGCACTATCAAATGTGCGGAATAATCAGAGGGCGCTAAATATCACCAAGGATGCCAATACGAGAACAAAAACGCATAAGGCGAACGATATCAAAAGTATCCGAGTCACCAAGAATTCTATTGAGGGACAGGCGACCGCGAGGGGCAGTCGGAAAGCAAGACACACGCTCATCCTGGAAGTCAGGACATTCAAGAAGGACATGCATGACAGTAAGAGGGACAATGCAATTAGGACAATAAGGAGCAGGGTGACACTCCATCAAGTGACAACGGATTAAGCGAGTATGGCCAATACGCAACCTCGCCAGAGCTGTTTTCCGTCGCTGGTTACGGTGGTAGGAGGATGGCCACGAGGAAACACAACATTTAAGAGTACGCAGTTTGTTACCAGTAACAGACGACCAAGAAGCCTGCCAACGGGTAAGGATGGAGGAATGGATAACCGGGTAAAAGTCGGAATATGGAATACCTTTACAAGACGGGACAAGAGCGGACAGCCTCCTTGGCAGCAGCATCTGCACGCTCATTTAAAGACACACCAATATTGCTGGGAACCCAACAAAACTCAACCGACTTAAATTTACTGTGAAAAAGAAACAGCCAATGCTGGATCTCGACAACTACTGGATGAACCGGATTAAAGGACCCGAGAGCCATGAGAGCACTACGAGAGTCAACAACAACTACAAAGGAAGACTGACAACGAGAAAGCAGGAGACGAAGAGGATAGAGAATAGCATAAAGCTCCGCTGTAAAGATGCTAGTCTCCGGAGGTAAGCGACACATATAAGTGCGATCAGGGAAAACAACAGAGTAGCCAACACCATCCGCAGACTTAGACCCATCGGTGAAGACAGAAACGGAGCGGGAGTGAGAAGAAAAGTGCTCAAGGAAAAGGCGTTTTAGAACTGTAGGAGGGGTAAAAGCTTTAGTGATGTGGGTCAAGGATGTACAAAACTGCGGAAGGGGGACTCTCCACGGGGGCAAAGAATGAACGACACGAGAAGAAACAATAGAAACATAAACGGAAAGAGAATCCTGTAAGCGAGATAATCGGACAGAAAGAGGGAGGTGGTGAAGAGGAATAGGGACAGCAGGAGAGGTGAAAGTTAAAGCACGACAGAGGCGAGAGGAAGGATGTTGTAAGGACCGCGCAAGATAGCGAAGACAGTAGCGATCACGGCAGTCTTGGAGAGACAGGAAGCCAGTGTCAACATACAAGCTAAAGACGGGAGTCGAACGAAAGGCACCAGAACTGAGGAGCAACCCAGTATGGTGCAAAGCATCAAGATGGCGAAGAGTAGGAGAAGCAGATGAGTAAGCAGGGCAACCATAATCGAGCTTAGACAGGATTAGAGAGGAATGTAAAGCAAGGAGAGTGCGCCTATCTGCTGCCCAAGAAGTATGGGACAATACCCGAAGGAGGGTAAGGGCCTTAGAGCACTCTACACGGAGGTAAGAGATATGGGGAGACCAAGACAAACGAGTGTCAAGGAATAACCCCAAAAGCTTTGCGGAATCTTTGTACTCAAGGGGATGACCATAAAGTGACAAAGAGGGACGAAGAACGACCCGTTTCCGAGTAAAAGACATGGCACAAGTCTTAGAAGTAGAGAACTTGAAGCCATGATCGGTGGCCCAAGATGACGCGGCATCAATCGCAAGTTGAAGCCGGCGCTGAAGGAGAGGCGAATCATCACCCTGACAGCAAAGGGTAAGATCATCGACAGAGAGAGTGGAGAAGACACCTGAAGGAAGAGAGGAAAGAAGACCATTGAGGGCAACCAAAAAAAGAGTAGTGCTCAGAACACTACCCTGGGGCACACCTTCATACTGCTGAAAAGAGGCAGAGAGAGCGATACCAAGGCGCACCCGAAAGGAATGACGAGAGAGAAAGCTGCAGAGAAAGAGAGGGAGATGACCACGAAGGCCAAAAGAATGAAGCTGGGATAGAATATGATATTGTCAAGTGGTGTCATAAGCCTTTTCCAGGTCAAAAAGGATGGCAACAACGGAGGTCCTCGCAGCAAAAGCAGTACGAATATAGACCAAGTTCACCAGGACATCTGTCGTGCTGCGGCACTTGCGGAAACCCAANCTATGCAAATAAAGGGACCCAGTTATGGAACTCACTCCCTATTGAATTGTAAAGCTGTCCAACTATTTTACATCATTCAAAACAATACTAAAAAGTACCTAATTTCATCTTCATAGTTTTTCACCTTTTGCCTAAAATTGCACTGTATCTATTGCTAATCAATCTCCCAACCTTTATTTACATAATTTGAACATCTTTACCATTGTGATCAGTGCTGTCTTCTTATATGTGCTGCCGATCTGCTGTATGGTGTTTATTAATCTTGTTTATCTGTATCTATTGCTACCCAGTCTCCAATCTTTATGTACCCAATCTGAACATCTTTACCATTGTGATCATTGCAGTTTATATGTGCTGTCAATCTGCTGTATGGGTCTATTAATCTTGTTTAAATTACCAATCAAGCTGTCAATGTAATCAATCAGAGATTTAATATACCAATGTGTTTTAATATACTTACTAAGCTCTCTCATCTCATTTTTCTCTTGCAATGTATTAGTTATCATTTATCAATTCTGATAGAAATTACCTACTTAAAATTATCTGTTAGATTAAGGACCTGCCCAATACGCTGTGCGTACTAGTAGCTTTACAAGATGGTAAATACTGACTATTAATTAAATGTTCTCACAAACCCAATGTACCTTCTTGTATAAATAAATAAATAAATAAATAAATAAATAAATAATAAAATGTGTCTGAGTCTGTGGGATTTTACTTGCAAGGTTAGCACCAATCGATGAAAAGAAGCTATTAAATTCATTCGCCATTTCTAAATTAGATGACGGTGTAAGGCCATCCTTAGAGAGTGTTATCTGGTTGTGGGAGTGTTGTTAATCTGACTTCTTATTGTTTTAGATACAGAATTTGAAGCCTATCATGAGTGTCAAAAATAGCGTACAACGCTTCATATCTTTAATATGAATCACATCCATCATCATCATCAATGGATAAGAAAGACCTAAATATGTTACTTGTATCAAAGCTTTGCCAAATGATTCTATGAAAACAACAAGTTTGAAGACAACATTTGCAGAATGGTCATCCACAACACAAGAGAAGGGAACTATCAGGGGTAAGCGCCAAGCCATTACCACTATATAGCACTGGGAAGGGGTCAGGATGAGGATTTTAGATGGGACGGAGGGAAGGAATGGTGCCAAACTACTTGGACGTTCGGGGATTGAACGCCGACCTGCATGAAGCGAGACCGTCGCTCTACCGTCCAGCCCAAGGTAAGGTAAGGTAATTATCAAAAGAAGGCACCAAACCGGAAAGGCTATGTAGCACCATCAAAGTGCGAAATAATCAGAGGGCGCTAAATATCACCAAGAATGCCAATACGAGAACAAAAACGCATAAGGGGAACGATATCAAAAGTATCTGATTCACCTAGAATTCTATTGAGGAACAAGTGGCCGCGAGGGACGGTCGGAAAGCAAGACACACGCTCGTCCTGGAAATCAGGACATTCAACAAGGATATGCACAACTGTAAGAGGGACAACGCAATTTGGACAATAAGGAGCAGGGCGGCGCTCCATTACGTGACCGTGGGTTAAGCGAGTATGGCAAACCCACAGCCTAGCCAAAGCAGTTTCCCACCGCCGGTTACGGTGGTAGGAGGAAGGCCACGGGGACACACTACGTTTGAGAGTATGCAGCTTAATTGTTACTAACTACAGAGCACCAAAACCCCTGTCAACGGGCAAGGATGGAGGAATGAATAACAGGATAAAAGTTGGAATAAGGAATACCTTTAAGGGAGATGGGACAAGAATGGATAGCTTCCTTAATGGCAGCATCCGCAAGCTCATTGAAAGAAACACTAATATGGCTGGGAACCCAGCAAAACTCTACTGATTTAAATTTACTATAAATAAGAAAGAGCCAATTTTGAATCTCGATGACCACCGGATGGACAGGATTAAAGAAACCTAGAGCCATTAAGGCACTACGAGAGTCAACTACAACCACAAAGGAGGAATGACAATGAGAAAGCAAGAGACGAAGAGCATAGAGAACAGCATAAAGTTACGCTGTAAAGACGCTAGCCTCCGAAGGGAGGCGACACATATAAGTGCGGTCAGGAAAAACAACAGAGTAGCCCACACCGTCCGCAGACTTAGACCCATCGGTGAAGATGGAAATAGAGTGGGAGTGCGAAGAAAAGTGCTCAAGGAAGAGGCTTTTCAGAATCGTAGGAGGGGTAAAGGCTTTAGTAATACAAGTCAAGGATGTACAAAAACTTGGGAAGGGGGACTCTCCACGGAGGCAAGGAAGGAACAATATGAGGAGAAACATTAGAAATATGAACAGAAAGAGAATCCTGTAAGCGAGATAACCGGACAGAAAGAGGGAGACGATGAAGAGGAACAGGAGCTACAGGAGGAGTAAAAGTTAAAGCACGACAGAGGCGAGAGGAAGGATGTTGTAAAGACTGCGCAATATAGCGAAGACAGTAGCGATCACAGCGGTCCTGAAGAGAAAGCTAGTGTCAACATACAAACTGAGGGCGGGATTCGAACAAAAGGCACCAGAGTTGAGGCATAACCCAGTATGGTGCAAAGCATCAAGACGGCAAAGAGTAGAAGAAGAAAAAAAGTAAGCAGGGCAACCATAATCGAGTTTAGACAGTATGAGAGAGGAATGCAAAGAGGGGAGCATGCGCTTATCCGCTCCCCAAGAAGTACTGGATAGAACCTTAAGTAGGTTAAGGGCCTTGGAGCATTCAACTCGGAGGTAAGAGATATGGGCTGACCAAGACAAACGAGTGTCAAAGACTAACCCCAAAAGCTTAGCAGAATTCCTGTACACAAGGGGATGACCATAAAGTGACAAAGAGGGACGAAGAACTACATGCTTCCGAGTAAAAGTCATAGTACAAGTCATAGACGCAGATAACTGGAAGCCATGCTCGGTGGCCTATGACGAAACGGTATCAATTGCAAGTTGAAGCCGCCGTTGAAGGAGAGGAGAATCATCACCCTGACAGCAAAGGGTAAGATCATCAACATAGAGTAGTACCAAGTACCAAGTAGTACCAAAGGGGCACAGAGAGTAGTACCAAGCCGCACACGAAAGGAACGACGAGAGAGGAAGCTCTGAAGGAAGAGAGGGAGATTCCCATGAAGGCCAAAAGAATGAAGTAGAGAAATAATGATACCGTCAGGTAGTGTCGCAAGGCTTTTCCAGGTCAAAAAGGACGGCAACAACGGAGGTCTTCGCAGCAAAAGCAGTACGAATATAGACCTCCAAGTTCACCAGAACGTCCGTTGTGCTGTGGCACTTGCGAAAACTAAATTGAGAGGGGGAGAGGTGGTGATAGTGTTCTAAGAACCACATCAAACGAACATTAACCATACGTTCAAAGAGCTTCCAGACAACTCGTGAGCGCAATAAGGCGGAAGTCCTTGGGGGATGACCCGAGAGACCCTGGTTTCCGAACAGGGAGGACAACAGCATTGAGCCAGTCTTCAGGGACTGATGACGACTCCCAGACCCAATTGTACAGATTCAGTTAATACCGAGACGTGCACGGAGGGAGATGGCGAAGCATTTTATAATGAATGCCATCGGAGCCCACTGCCATACAACCGCAAACGGCTAGGGCAGACTGAAGCTCAGAGAAAGAGAGAAGGGATCATTATAGGGAAAGCAAAGATAAGTACAGAAATTTAAAGGATGAGATTCAAGAATAGGCTTACGAACAAGGAAGGATTGGGGAAGATGAGAACTAACTAACTAGACGAAACTAACAGACGAAAAATGGGAACCCAGTTCGGTCGTGACCTGCAATGGGTCCGCCACAAGAGCACCAAGGAGGCGAAGGACCGATGAGACATCGGGAACGAACTTACCCTCAATCTTGCGGATATGCTTCCAGACCAGTGGGAGAGGAGTATCGGATGTAACGGTGGAGACATTAGACTTCCAGCAAGCATGCTTAGCCGCACGGATGGTCCTACGGGCCACCGCACTCGCCTTCCGAAACAAAAGAAAAGACTCAACCGTCTGCCGGCGGCGATGTCTGTTCCAGGCTGCGAGCTTACAGCGGACAGCCCGAGGGGTGGTCCACATTCCACCAGGGAACGCACTTCCGCGTTCCCCGAGAGTTAGAGCGAGGAATAAAGTGGAGGGTAGCATCAAAGACAGTGTCATGAAAAAGAAGGAGGGCTTGAAGGAGAGACAAAACGGAGAGGTCAGAAATTGTAGCACGGAGAGTAAAGAGGCGCCAGTCAGCCTCAGCCAACCGCCACCTAGGGAAGGAGAGAGGAGGGTGAAAAGAGAAAAAAGTAACACGGATAGGAAAATAGTCACTGCCATGGAGGTCATCAAGGACCCGCCACCCGAAATCTAAGGAAAGGGATGACGAGCACAGAGAAAGATCGAGACAAGAAAGAGAGCGAGTCCGAGAGTCCAAATGAGTGGGCTCACCAGAATTAAGAAGGGACAGGGAAGAAGAGAGGATGAAAGGTTCAAGGAGGCGACCCCGGGTGTTTGTCAGCACATCACCCCAAAGGGCATGACGACAATTGAAATCGCCCAGCAGGAGCACAGGCTCCGGCAAGGAGTCTAGGTGGTGTTTAAGATCGGGAAGAAAAAGTGGGACAGTGGGGGGGGGGGGAGATAAATGGAACAAACCGTGTACCATCTACACACAAAGACACGGGCAGTAGAACAGTGGAGAGGCGAGGAAAAAAGTAAGGGGACAAAGGAAACATCGGAACAAATCAAGAGAACAGAAAAATTATGGGCCGGGGGGGGGGGGGGAGAGAGAAAAGAATAGCCACGGAAGACATACACAAAAGGGCGAAAACTGTGAAATTAGAAGTTGGAGGTCAAGGAAATTGGCGTAATATCCATGGATGTTCCATTGAAGAATAGATATCAGGAAAAAGAGAGAGGAGAGCAACAGAGAGCAAAGAAGAAACAAAAGTGAAAAAGGAACACAGCACATTAAAGAAGCACAGGATCAGGGTCAGCGAAGTCAGGGTTAGGGGGGTATAGGTAAACTGAGTAAAGAAGGAGGGAAAGAAGCGGGAGGACAGACCAGAGATGGACGAGCAGGGTCTGGAGGAGAAGGAAGAGGAGGAGGAGGAGGGGCAGACTGAGGGGAACGCACCCTCAGTAAGGGCAGGAACCGAGATGGAACCGGGGACTAAAGAAACCCCCACAGTAGGAACAGGAGGCTCCACCACCGAAGCGGGAGGGGAGGGAACGATAGAATCAGAGATAGGGGGCGAAGAAGAAAGTGAAGCCTTCTTACCCACCGGGGAGGAGGAAGGAGAGGAGCCAAGTTTCCGCTTCTTACTCAAAGAGACAGGCGTCCCAGCAGCAATGTACTGGGCAACAGACTCCAGCGTCTCTATAGCAAAAGAAGAGCGAGAGCGAACAACGCGACCACTAGGAGAGCGATGGACATCGGCCCGTACAGTCAGGCAGAGTGGAGAGCCAAGAGATGGAGGAGACTGACGGGAAGGAGGACCAGAGGGAGAGGAGAAAGAAGACACAGGAGACATGACAGACTGGGTAGGGGGAGCCCTAGACAGAGAACCAGGAGGGGGACCCTCCGGGACAGAACGGAGGGAAACAGGGGAGGTGGTGGTGGGTGTGTCCGGGTCTAAGGCTTGGAAACGGTTGAGAGACTGAGGAAGGTGGGAAACATGAGGAGAGAAAGAGCGCACCATGCGAGCATAGGAGACGCCAGCGAAAGAGGGGAGACGATGAACTTGGCGCTGAGCCTCAGGAAAAGACAAACGGTCCCAGTGCTTCAAGTTAAGGACGGCCGCCTCAAGTTTGTAACGTATACACGTGCGGGAGAAGGTAGGGTGGGCCTCACCCAATTGAGGCAGCGGGCCTGGGGAGAAGTGCACTCCAACTTAGAGTGACCCTCGCCTCCACACATGGGACAGAGAGAGACAGAACTAGAGCATTTGAGGGCACCATGCTCAAACCTCCAGCACTTATTACAGAGGCGAGGAGAAGGAATATACTCCTGAACGGAGCATCTGGCACCAGCAAAAATGATGGAGGGTGGAAGGGTCCTACTATCACTACTATCAGAGGTAACCTGATAAGTCCGACTCATTTCAAGATAACCTTCACAACCCGAAGGGGCAACGGCGATGACCATGAGGGGGACGAGTAAACATATCCACCTGGAGGACAATGATTTTGGGCTTTGAAGATATGCTTGATATCCTCGTGGCAGTCTTTGAGATTCCTAACACCAGTCGCAACATGGTGTGGGAGAACAGTGCCAACACTGGCATTCAAACGAACGTTCTTTGAGACCTGAACAGGGGGTCTCGCCAAGGCAGGATAAAGCGGCCAAGCGGGTGGCTGCATCCTGAGAAGGAGCAGCAATGACACGGGTATCAAGACGGGTGGGGTTAAAGGCAACAGAGGCATCTACTGAATCTACAAGATGCCTATGAAGGGAAAAATCGCCAGGAGTTGAATCCAAAGGATGGAGGTCAAAGTACTTAGTCCACGTAGCAGGACCAAACAAAGCATGGTACGAATTAGTATGGGAAGGGATCATACGAGAGCGGCCATGGCGGGGACGGCGATGAGAACCTTTAGAGACTGGTCAAAAGGCGAGAGCTAAAGAAGACCATTGAGAGCAACCAGAAAGAGAGTAGTGCTCAGAACACTATCCTGGGGCACACCTTCGTATTGCTGAAGAGGCAGAGAGAGCGGTACCAAGGCACACCCGAAAGGAACGACGAGAGAGGAAGCTGCGGAGAAAGAGAGGGAGATGACCACGAAGGCCAAAAGAATGAAGCTGGGATAGAATATGATATCGCCAAGTGGTGTCGTAAGCCTTTTCCAGGTCAAAAAGGACGGCAACAACGGAAGTCCTCGCAGCAAAAGCAATACGAATATAGACCTGCAAGTTCACCAGGACATCTGTCGTGCTGCGGCACTTGCGGAAACCAAATTGAGAAGGTGAGAGGAGGTGATGGTGTTCCAGGAACCACATCAGACAAACGTTAACCATATGTTCAAAGAGTTTGCAGACACAAATTGTGAGGGCAATAGGGCGAAAGTCCTTAGGGGAAGTTCCCAGAGACTCTGGTTTGCTTACAGGGAGGACAACGGCATCGAGCCAGTCCTCAGGGACTGACGACGACTCCCAGATCCGATTATACAGACTCAGTAAATACTGAGACGTGCACGGAGGGAGATGGCGAAGCTTCTCATAATGAATACCATCGGAGCCCGCCGCCGTAGAACTGCAGAGGGCCAGGGCAGAACGAAGTTCAGAGAGAGAGAAGGGATCGTTATAGGAAAGTCGAAGACGAGTGCAGAAATCTAAAGGACGAGACTCAAGGACAGGTTTGCGAAGAAGGAAAGATTGGGGAAGATGAAGACCAGAGCTAACAGAAGAAAAGTGAGAACCCAGTTCGGCAGCGACCTGCAACGGGTCTGCCACAAGAGTACCACGGAGGTGGAGGACCGGGGAAACATCGGGAACGAACTTACTCGCTATCTTGCGGATACGCTTCCAGATCTGTGGCAGAGGAGTTTTGGACGTAATTGTGGAGACATACGAAGCCCAACATTCACGTTTAGCCGTACGGATGGCCCTACAGGCCACCGCACTTGCGTTCCGAAAGAAAAGAAAAGAATCGGTCGTCTGCCGACGGCGGTGCCTCTTCCAGGCTGCACGCTTACAGCAGACAGCCCGAGCACAGTCCGCATTCCACCAGGGAACGCACTTCCATGGACCCCGAGAGGAAGAGCGAGGAATAGAGCGGAGGGCAGCGTTGAAGACAGTGTCATGAAAAAGGAGGAGAGCGCGAGGGAGAGGCAAAAGGGAGAAGTCAGAGAGAACAGCACTGAGGGTAAATAGGTTGCAGTCCGCTTGAGCAAACCGCCACCTAGGGAAAGAGAGGGAAGGGCGATAAGAGAAAAAGGACACAAGGATGGGGAAATGATCACTGCCATGGAGGTCATCAAGAACCTGCCACGTGAAATCTAAGTAAAGAGAGGAAGAGCAGAGAGAAAAATCAAGACAGGAAAGGGTGCGAGTCCGAGAGTCCAAATGAGTGGGCTCACCAGAATTCAGAAGAGACAGGGAAGAAGAGAGGAGAAATGGCTCAAGAAGGCGACCTCGGGTATTCGTCAGAACATCACCCCAAAGAGAATGACGACAATTGAAGTCACCCAGCAGGAGCACGGGCTCCGGCAAGGAGTCCAGGGGTGTTTCAAATCAGAAAGAGAAAGCGGGACACTCGGGGAGAGATAAATGGAACAAACTGTGTACCATTTCCCCACAAAGATACGAGCAGCCGAACAATGGAGAGGCGAAGGAAAAAGTAAAGGAACAAAGGGAACATCAGCACGAATCTAGAGAGCAGAAGAATTAGGAGCCCCAGCAACGGCGGGGGGGGGGGGGGTGGAGAGAAAGGAATAGCTACGAAAACGACCAGGACGAGCACCAAGGCTCCTGGAGACAGACACAAAGGGGCGAAAACCGCGAAATCATAAGTTGGAGTTCGAGGAAATTGGCGTAATAACCTCGAACGTTCCATTGAAGAATATACAACGACGAGAAGAGAAAGGACAACAACAGAAAACAAGGAAGAAACAAAGGCGAAAGAGCAACATAGCACGTTAAAGAATATCAGGGTCGGGATCAGGGTCAGCAAAGTCAGGGTTAGGGGCATGGGTAAACTGAGGAAAGACGGAGGGAAGGAAGCGGGAGAACAGACCAGAGGTGGGCGGGCGGGGTCTGGAGGAGGAGGAAGAAGAGGAGACAACGGAGTGGAGCAGTCAAGGACAGCAGCAGGAAGAGGGGGAGTAGAAAGAGGGGAGTGCACCGCAGTAAGGGCAGCAACTGAAAAGGAAGCAGGGGCCAAAGAAACCTCCATAGCAGGAACAGGGGGAGCAACCACTGAAATGGGAGGGGAAGGAGCAATAGAGCCAGTAGTAGGGGTCGAGGAAGAAAGCGAAGCCTTCTTACCCGCCGAGGAGGAGGAAGGAGAAGAGCCAGGCTTACACTTCTGACTTAAAGAGACCGGTGTCCCAGCAACTACGTACCGGGCAACGGATTCCAGTGTGTCAACAGGAGAAGCGGAACGAGAGCACACACGATGGCCGTTAGGAGAGCGATGGACATCCGCCTGCATCGACAGGCGGCGGGGAGAGTCAAGAGATGGAGGAGAAGGATGGGAAGGAGGATCGGAGGGAGACGAGGAAGAAGACACAGGAGACACGACAGACCAGGTAGAAAGAAGGGAACACCAGACAGAGGACCAGGAGGGGGACCCTTCGGGACAGAACTCAAAGGAACAGAGGAGGGGGCAGTGGGCGTATCAGGGTCCAAAGCCCGGAAACGGTTGTGAGTCTGAGGAAGGCGGGAAGGACGAGGAGAAGAAGAGCGCAACACGCGAGCATAAGAGATATTAGCATAAGGTGGGAGCCGGCGAACCTGGCGCTTCGCCTCAGGAAAAGATAAGCGCTCTCAGTGCTTCAAGCTGAGGACGGCTGCCTCAAGCTTGTAATGGACACACGCACGGGAGAAGGTAGGATGGGCCTCACCGCAGTTGAGGCAACGAGCCTGGGGAGAAGTGCACTCTGACTTAGAGTGACCTTTGCCACCACACAAAGGACAGAGAGAGAGAGTCCCAGAGCAGCGGAGGGCACCATACCCAAACCTCCAGCACTTGTTACAGAGCCGAGGAGAAGGAATGTACTCCTGGACAGAGCACCTGGCACCAGCAAGAATGACAGAGGGTGGAAGGGTCCTACCATCAAAGGTAATCTTCACAACCCGAAGGGGTTGACGGCGACTACCAAAAGGGGGACGAGTAAACGTGTCCACTTGGAGAATAGAATGGCCCTGGGCAGCAAGGATATGTCGAATATCGTCGTGGCAGTCTCGCAGATCCCGAACACCGGTCGCAACATGGGGCGGGAGCAGAATAGTGCCAACACTGGCATTCAACTGAGTGTTCTTCGAGACCCGAACAGGGGTCTCGCCAAGGCAGGATAAGGCAGCCAAGCGGGAAGCAGCATCCCGAGAAGGAGCAGCAACCACACGTGTACCGAGACGAGTGGGGTTGAAAGTAACAGAGGCATCCACGGAATCAACGAGATGTCGATGGAGGGAGAAATCATCAAGAGGCGCAGAATCAAGAGGGAGGAGATCAAAATATTTGGCCCACGAAGCGAGACCAAACAAGGCTTGATAGGTATCAGAACGGGAAGGAATCGAGCAATGGCGGCCGTGACGAGGACGGCGTTGAGAACCCCCAGAGAGAGAGGGGTTAAAAGTTGCAGTAGTTACAACTAGAGATGGAGCCGCGCCAGGGGATGAGGTAGTCACCACTGGGGGCTTGGGGCTCGACCCAACCACAGAGGAGGGAGGGGAGCCGAGGGGAGGAGTCAGAGAGGCCAAAGGAGGAGCAAGGTCGAGGCCCAATGCAGCGGAGGCTACAGAGCCTGGTGTTCCAACACGGACCGACTCGGGGGCTTGGTCGCCCACCCCACGAGCCTGAGAAAGTAAAGGAGAAACAGTAGAATCAGTAATCATTGTTACGAGAAAAAATATTCATTCACGAATATGCCCCCACGCCCACCACAGAGCCACAATTAGAGGCAGGACACCCAACAAGAAGCTATCGCCGATCATGCCGGGGCCTCCCAGGGGTGCATCGTGAGTATACGCCTCACAAACGCCACCTTAAGAACCGACAGTCCGTCGAGATCGGGTTCAGTGACGAAAGAGGGATTGACAATAAAAGGTTCCCCTCACTCTCGACGTTGGGTACTACAGTTCTACGGGTGCAAGAGTATGCCTCCTCAAGCACCCGGGCGTCAAAATAGAAGAAGTCCAAAGAAAAACTAAAAGAAGCAAAAGGTCGGCAGGAAACGACAAGCAGATAAGAGAAGAGGGAGAGAAAAACGAAACAGAAGGAAAAGGTGCTCGGCAAAATTAGAGAGGACGGCAGCAGGAGCACAAGGCTAGAAAAGGACAGAGGACTGTTCCAAGGAGCATCACACTCCGGCAGCCGCCCACTAAGCCCCCCTCACGGCATCAACGAGCCGAGCAGGGAGGGGGGTGGGTGGGTAAGATCACAATAACGTGATTGAAAATTACACACCCAACCTACACATCTGATATACGAGAAATCTTAACATTTCAGTCCATTCTGGACAACTATCTAGTTTAAATAATGGTCCAGGATAGACTTATATGACTTCACTTCTTTTATTTTAAGATGTGTGAATTAGGTGATGAATCAAATCAATATTGGCAAGTTAGATACCTGGCAACACACAGGCCTATAGCTTATGATTATATGCCTATATAGTCAACATTTAAACTTAAGAACTCTATTTTTAAATTGATATAACTTTTAATAAAAAGTAAATATCCTTGTAAATAATTGTTTATAAATAATTACATGAATAATAATAATAGCAATTAGGCCTAGTCTAGGGTACTACCATGAAAGAAATGTTACCATGATAATACAAATTCCAGTCAGGTTAATATAAATGTTCCATGTATAATACACATTCTGGTCAGGTTAATATAAATGTTCCATGAATAATACACATTCTGATCAGCGGGAGTACATTATACAGGTTCCCTGTATAATACCGGTTCTTTTACACACACTACAGGATCCCTGTATTATACAAGTTCCTTGTATAATACACATTCTTGGGGGGAGTATAATGCATATTCTTGGGGGGAGTATAATACACATTTTCTTTCTTGGGGGATTATAATACACATTTTTTGGGGGGATGCCACAAGTGGCTCCCCAAAGAAAATCCCAAATCCTAGGAAAATCCAAATGATTCTTTGATCATAAGGTAAAGAAAGTACAATGGTACCTTAGTTTTTGAATTTAATCTGTTCCCAGAGACGATTCGAAAACTGAAAGGAATTTTCCCATTAGAAATAATGTAAATTTAATTAATTCGTTCCACACCCCCAAAAATATTAACTATAAATTACATTTTATACAGAATAATACTCATAGGTACCTTACCTATATTGAGGACTCTTGTTGATGTATGGAAGACAGGAAGGTGGTAGGAGAAGAGGTGTTAGTGTTTGGAAAGGGAGTCCCGTTCCATTATAACAGCAGAGATGACATTTCTGGGGTACTCTCTCTCTCTCTCTCTCTCTCTCTCTCTCTCTCTCTCAAATTTTGCATGCATACCACTAGGACATGGTTGTGGCACACTGCTTGCTTGTCTTACTAAGAACCTGTCTATAGACACTTGTTTTTCCCTACGTTTTAACACTTGTCTGTAGTGAGACAATACATTGTCTTACTATGAATGATCTCTTGTTTTTCCTCTATCGTCATCCTCACAACTATTTTATTAGGTTGCACTTTACCACTGACTTTCTTGGAACCCATGGCATGATATATAATAAAAACTTATATGTTATCAAACCAAAAAGCACAAAAACAATGAAATTCATCACAAAGAATTCAAGTTCGGCCGTCATTAGTTGGGAGGCACTGGTAAACTGTTTGCACCATGTGCTCGGTTGGCCCATAAGTGTATCAACAAACTCGAGCACCAAGGCAAACTTCGAGCACTGAGTCGAAACATTTAGAAGAAATTGAGCTCAAGAACTAAAAAATTCGAAAACGTAGGTTCCACTGTAGTTATTCAACTGTACAAGTCTCTGATGCACCACCATTTGGAGAGTTGTATCCAGGAATGAAGACCTAAGCTTAAGGAGGACATATCTGCTTTGGACAAAGTTCCATATAGCAACAAAAATCATCCCAAAACTCAGCCTATGTACGATGGTAGGAAATATCTCGACTTTAAAACCGTTTGTCACTGAATGGGTTCTGTTGCTTCTGTACTTTGTCAACTATTAAGAATAACTACATTTAAATTGAGTAGTCACTAAAGGTAATGCTATTGTTTTTCTACATAAAGCTTCATGCATCTTTACTAAACATAATTTACATACAGACTTTTACCTGTTGACACACTCAACAGCGACATAGTTTCTCTCCAGTATGAATCCTTGTGTGTTTCTTTAGATCTGATTGTCGTGAAAAATCTTTTAGACACACTGAACAGTGATATGGTTTCTTTCCTGTATGAATCTTCATGTGACATATTAGATCTGATTTATGTGAAAAATCTTTTAGACATTCTGAACAATGATATGGTTTCTCTCCTGTATGAATCTTCATGTGACATATTAGACCTGATTTATGTGAAAAATCTTTTAGACACTCTGAACAATGATATGGTTTCTCTCCAGTATGAATCCTCATGTGATATATTAAATGTGATTTTTGTGAAAAATCTTTTTGACACACTGAACAATGATATGGTTTCTCTCCTGTATGAATCTTCATGTGACATATTAGACCTGATTTATGTGAAAAACCTTTTAGATTTCTGAACAATGATATGGTTTCTCTCCAGTATGAATCTTCATGTGATATATTAGACCTGATTTATGTGAAAAATCTTTTTGACACACTGAACAATGATATGGTTTCTTTCCAGTATGAATCTTCATGTGAGATATTAGATTTGATTTTTGTGAAAAATCTTTTAGACACTCTGAACAGAGATATGGTTTATCTCCTGTATGAATCCTCATGTGACATATTCGATGTGATCTTTGTGAAAAATCTTTTATACATTCTGAACAATGATATGGTTTCTCTCCAGTATGAATCTTCATGTGAGATATTAGGTGTGATTTTTGTGAAAAATCTTTTAGACACTCTGAACAGTGATATGGTTTCGCTCCTGAATGGGCACTCATATTTAGCTTTGGAGTATTTCTGAACATAGTTTTAGACAATGAATATTTAACACAGATTTTTTCTTTGTACATTTTTTGTAGGCTTCTTGAGGTTATCTTGAGATAATTTCAGGGCTTTAGTGTCCCCGCGGCCCGGTCCTCGACCAGGCCTCCACCCCCAGGAAGCAGCCCGTGACAGCTGACTAACATCCAGGTACCTATTTTAATGCTAGGTAACAGGGACATAGGGTGAAAGAAACTCTGCCCATTGTTTCTAGCCGACACCTGGGATCGAACCCAGGACCACAGGATCACAAGTCCCGCGTGCTGTCCGCTCGGCCGACCGGCTCCCTAAGCTCCCTAGGCTACTATATGAGACGTTTTAATATAATATTTTTTAACATTAAACACTGATTAGATTTTTCTTTTGAAGAAACATTTGTACACTTAACTTGAATTTATAAATCTTTAAAGTTAGTTGATCCAAAAACCTAAGTATTATTATCTAATGAAATTTACTACATTTGATTACTGAAGTCTTGTAGACAATGATTATGATTATTATTATTTATTATTAAATTCTTGTATGCTTTATAAATATTACAGAAAATTCTAAGTAATTCATATTCATGATATGGTTTTTTAAAATGCAGGTTTTGTATATTATTAAAGGAAATGTTAAAATATGTCAAACACTTGGATTGTGGGATGTGTAAATAACACACGTTACAATATTGTAGCCAGCAGAAACAACCAGGTTATAGTTGTACCTCTGTTGTCAACAGATAGCTCAGAATGTCAAATATTGTAACACAAGTTACAACATTGCAACCAGGTTAAAGTGGTACCTCTGTTGTCAACAGATAGCCCAGAATATCAAATAGGCAGCAGGAAAAATTCCAATTTGGCAGAAATATAAAACAACTGAATTGTTAAGATATACAAGAATAGAAAATTTGATATATAAATTGATGGTACTGTTGATTCATAAATAGTAAAATATTGTGCTTATTATATTATATAATTTGCTAGATTTAAAATATAGTATACAGTATGTCCTGTAAATTATAAAGTGTAAAAACATACAGTACATATGTACTCCTCCACATGTAGTTGCCAGCAGGAGATTTAGTGCAGGTAAAACTTTGTAAATATGTAAAACAAGCACTGCGGCAAGTTTGTTCAAGATTTTACAATGTCATTGTATTACTTCTATAGAATTTTTTTTTTCTACACTGAGATGTTTTATTTTAAATATAACCACAGAACTGAGGGATGTATTATCGTAAATATAACCACAGAACTGAGTGTCTTATTATATATATTATCTGCTCGAAACGCATTGCGTAATAGTGGCTTTAGGCATTGTATGCACTAGCTCTATCTATAATTCGATCCATTAACGTAACATCACTTGTATGTATATACCTTACCTGAATAAACATATTTATTTATTTATTTATATAATCAGAGAACTGAGAGATGCCTTATTACAAATAAAACTACAACACAATAGTCAAGCACAATGAACCCTAATGTGGTTAGTCACTTGTGTAAATGTGTATGTGATTTTTATAGGAATGTAACAGTACAATGTACCTTGTACATTTTTGTAATCCTCTGTACCTTCAAGTAACTACATAAATAAGATCTGAGCATTATGAAAATTAATATATTATCTTACCTGCCCAAGATAAGAATCCATATTTACTATAAACTATATAGATATCTTTTTACAATGCTTTCTCAACACTTATAATAGTTCATATAGGAGGAAAAATGTGTCATGTTCTGTAAATCATTTATATTAAACTTTACAATAAGCCATGAAAAATAATTATTTTTATAACCTTAAAATATTATCTCACCAAATATAAATATTAAAAACCTAAATATCACATACATATTATAAATGCCAAGATTTTAAAATAGTTGTCCAAAGTTGTCTTTAAATACACATTTGCTTTGTTACCATGGTGCCATAGTGCATGGGGTGTTGATAAATACATGTACTCACCCATACATACAGAGACATGAATGTAGAGTGCTTTGGATTAAAGTGTGTTTACTGCAATGGGTGATAAGGAAACACATGACAATATCTTAAAGAGTTGAGTAAACATCCATCCACAGGATGTTGAGGATGTGAATGTAACAATCAGTATGTTGAAATTGGCTCTAAGACTAAATCTTACCCCAATTCATGTACAGTTTTTCTGACACTGTAATGAGTTTCATGACACTGCTGATGACAACCACCATGTATGCAGTATATCTGACAGTGTTGTGCTTCATGACACTGCTCACACACTGATGTATAAGCAGTCTATCTGACAGTGCTGTGCTTCATGACACTGCTCACACTATGATGTATATGTAGTCTATCTGACAGTGTTGTGTTTCATGACACTGCTCACACTATGATGTATATGCAGTCTATCTGACAGTGTTGTGTTTCATGACACTGCTCACACTATGATGTATATGCAGTATAGCTGAGTGTTGTGCTTCATGACACTGCTCACATCATCATGTACACAGCATTATTGACACACATGAGCTCTCAGCCTAATGGGTGGTGGTAGTGCAGGTGCCAGTCTTCTGATGACAGTAGGAGCTGCAAAAGAAACAATTGAGAAATATTCAGGTCTTTAGGACTACAAATATGAAATACAGTATATAATCTTTGGTGTTTAATAAAGTATTCTCATAATAGGCAATTTTTATTTACAGGACTGCAGACTTTCTTCGGCAATGAATATACTGTCTCCACTCGATCATCCGGACTATATGGGAAGGACCCCCAGCCGGATTATCACATTTTTCGGATAATGGTACTTTTTCACCTACGAGTCCAAAATTGACCATTTCCAACTATCTTTATACTACAAACAACATAATTGGAATTGCCTTGCCACATTTAATTATTAAATATTCAACTAGAAACCTCAACTTACCTTGTTGGTGTTCGTCTTCTTGATTGATACCACACATCTTGAAGTTAAGAATTCTTAACAATTTACGTAACCTATACTAACACAACACTAAAATTAACACTTAAAATTACTGTACAGTTCATTAAGCAAAGTTAGTGTTGACTGCCAGCAGCTGAAGCCTCACTGGTTGAAAGCATTTGGGTTGCCTGAGAGGCCTCGCTTGTTGAAGGCGCTTGATTGCGCCTCACTTGTTAAAGGCGCTTGGCATGCCTGTGAAGCCTCACTTGTTGAAGGCATTTGGCTTGCCTGTGATGCCTCGCTTGTTGAAGGTGCTTGCTTTCGCTTCACTTGTTGAAGGCGTTTGGCTTGCCTATGGTGCCTCACTTGTTGAAGGCACTTGGCTTGCCTGTCACACCTCACTTGTTGAAGGCACTTGGCTTGCCTGTGGCGCCTCATTTGTTGAAGGCATTTGGCTGCCTGTGACGCCTCACTGGTTGAACAACACCTAAGTAAGTAAATAATTACCAAGAGAAGGCACCAAACCGGGAAGGCTATGTAGCACCATCAAATGTGCGGAATAATCAGAGGGCGCTAAATATCACCAAGGATGCCAATACGAGAACAAAAACGCATAAGGCGAACGATATCAAAAGTATCCGAATCACCAAGAATTCTATTGAGGGACAGGCGACCGCGAGGGGCAGTCGGAAAGCAAGACACACGCTCATCCTGGAAGTCAGGACATTCAAGAAGGACATGCACGACAGTAAGAGGGACAATGCAATTAGGACAATAAGGAGCAGGGTGACACTCCATCAAGTGACAACGGATTAAGCGAGTATGGCCAATACGCAACCTCGCCAGAGCTGTTTCCCATCGCTGGTTACGGTGGTAGGAGGATGGCCACGAGGAAACACAACATTTAAGAGTACGCAGTTTGTTACCAGTAACAGACGACCAAGAAGCCTGCCAACGGGTAAGGATGGAGGAATGGATAACCGGGTAAAAGTCGGAATATGGAATAGCTTTACAAGACGGGACAAGAGCGGACAGCCTCCTTGGCGGCAGCATCTGCACGCTCATTTAAAGACACACCAATATTGCTGGGAACCCAACAAAACTCAACCGACTTAAATTTACTGTGAAAAAGAAACAGCCAATGCTGGATCTCGACAACTACTGGATGAACCGGATTAAAGGACCCGAGAGCCATGAGGGCACTACGAGAGTCAACAAAGGAAGACTGACAACGAGAAAGCAGGAGACGAAGAGCATAGAGAATAGCATAAAGCTCCGCTGAAAAGATGCTAGTCTCCGGAGGTAAGCGACACATATAAGTGCGATCAGGGAAAACAACAGAGTAGCCAACACCATCCGCAGACTTAGACCCATCGGTGAAGACAGAAACGGAGCGGGAGTGAGAAGAAAAGTGCTCAAGGAAAAGGCGTTTTATAACTGTAGGAGGGGTAAAAGCTTTAGTGATGCGGGTCAAGGATGTACAAAACTGCAGAAGGGGGACTCTCCATGGGGGAAAAGAATGAACGACACGAGAAGAAACAATAGAACATGAACGGAAAGAGAATCCTGTAAGCGAGATAATCGGACAGAAAGAGGGAGGTGGTGAAGAGGAACAGGGACAGCAGGAGAGGTGAAAGTTAAAGCACGACAGAGGCGAGAGGAAGGATGTTGTAAGGACCGCGCAACATAGCGAAGACAGTAGCGATCACGGCAGTCTTGGAGAGACAGGAAGCCAGTGTCAACATACAAGCTAAAGACGGGAGTCGAACGAAAGGCACCAGAACAGAGGCGCAACCCAGTATGGTGCAAAGCATCAAGATGGCGAAGAGTAGGAGAAGCAGATGAGTAAGCAGGGCAACCTTAATCGAGCTTAGACAGGATGAGAGAGGAATGTAAATCAAGGAGAGTGCGCCTATCTGCTGCCCAAGAAGTATGGGACAATACCCGAAGGAGGGTAAGGGCCTTAGAGCACTCTACACGGAGGTAAGAGATATGGGGAGACCAAGACAAACGAGTGTCAAGGAATAACCCCAAAAGCTTTGCGGAATCTTTGTACTCAAGGGGATGACCATAAAGTGACAAAGAGGGACGAAGAACGACCCGTTTCCGAGTAAAAGACATGGCACAAGTCTTAGAAGTAGAGAACTTGAAGCCATGATCGGTGGCCCAAGATGACGCGGCATCAATCGCAAGTTGAAGCCGGCGCTGAAGGAGAGGCGAATCATCACCCTGACAGCAAAGGGTAAGATCATCAACAGAGAGAGTGGAGAAGACACCTGAAGGAAGAGAGGAAAGAAGACCATTGAGGGCAACCAAAAAAAGAGTAGTGCTCAGAACACTACCCTGGGGCACACCTTCATACTGCTGAAAAGAGGCAGAGAGAGCGATACCAAGGCGCACCCGAAAGGAATGACGAGAGAGAAAGCTGCAGAGAAAGAGAGGGAGATGACCACGAAGGCCAAAAGAATGAAGCTGGGATAGAATATGATATCGCCAAGTGGTGTCATAAGCCTTTTCCAGGTCAAAAAGGATGGCAACAACGGAGGTCCTCGCAGCAAAAGCAGTACGAATATAGGCCAAGTTCACCAGGACATCTGTCGTGCTGCGGCACTTGCGGAAACCAAATTGAGAAGGGGAGAGGAGGTGATGGTGTTCCAGGAACCACATCAGACGAACGTTAACCATACGTTCAAAGAGTTTGCAGACACAACTTGTGAGGGCAATAGGGCGAAAGTCCTTAGGGGAAGTTCCCAGAGACCCTGGTTTGCGAACAGGGAGGACAACAGCATCGAGCCAGTCCTCAGGGACTGACGACGACTCCCAGATCCGATTATACAGACTCGGTAAATACCGAGACGTGCACGGAGGGAGATGGCGAAGCATCTCATAATGAATACCATCGGAGCCCGCCACCGTAGAACCGCAGAGGGCCAGGGCAGAACGAAGTTCAGAGAGAGAGAGAAGGAATCGTTATAGGGAAGTCCAAGACGAGTACACAAAACTAAAGGATGAGACTCAAGGACAGGTTTACGAAGACGGAAAGATTGGGGAAGATGCAGACCAGAGCGAACAGAAGAAAAGTGAGAACCCAGTTCGGTAGCGACCTGCAACGGGTCCGCCACAAGAGTACTACGGAGGTGAAGGACCGGTGAAACATCGGGAACGACCTTACCCGCTATCTTGCGGATACCCTTCCAGATCTGTGGCAGAGGAGTTTCGGACGTAATGGTGGAGACATAAGATGCCCAACATTCACGTTAAACCGTACGGATGGCCCTACTGGCCATCGCACTCGCCTTCTGAAAGAGAAGAAAAGAAAAGAATTGGCTGTCTGCCGACGGCGGTGTCTCTTCCAGGCTGCACGCTTACAGCGGACAGCCTGAGCACAGTCTACATTCCACCAGATGGAAGAAGTACTAAGGAATGCTAGAAAATTACAAAATGATGATGATGGGAGAGTGTGGTCGTTAAGACGAGATCTTTCAAAAGAAGATAGAGAGAAGCTGAAACTGAACCTCGCTGAGGCAAAACGTTTAAATGAGAGCAGGAATGAAGAAGAAATCACATCTTTTTTCTACAAAGTGATAGGGGTAGGCAGACCAGTAAAGTGGTACATAACCCTCAAACCACGCATATCATATATAAATGATATCAGTGACAAAACCGAAACCGCGCACATCATTTATATAGGATTTCGTGTCTAGCGCTATAATTTAAATGCCCCGCCAGGGATAGGGGCAGCGATAGACTACAGCCACGACTGATAGTTGCCAGATGCCACCTAGAAAAAAAATCCAGCCCAACATTCTTGGGTATGAGAGGGTCAGTATTCAGCCAGCCACCAAGGCTGGCGCACGCAGCACGAGCTCACAGCACTGCTGTTCAGCTTGTGACCACAGCATCGCCTACAAATGCCAAAATATATGTGATACTGCTATTATTTAGCAGTGATAGTATTACTGAAGCCCCCTGAATTTGATAAAACTGACCAGGATTCTGATAACAGCTTGATTGTGGAAATATTTAGCGCTGTTCTCGATGGAGGGAGGAGTACGGCTGTGGAGGGAGGGTTGTGGGCGTCGTCTTCTGACTGTGTGTGGCCACCATTTACTGACTGCACTCACCATACCAGCTTAGTGGTTCGCTATGGTGAACAAAAATGTAGATACTTACATATAACGTGTGTATAGTGTGAGATAATAGCGAGAGGAGTAGGTTGGGAGCCGCCATTTTGGTGAGAGAGGAGCGTCGTCTGCACGACTTGGCATGTTGTTTACTGGTGGCCACTATGGTCTTTGGGCACCATACCAGCTTATTTGTACAAGTATGGTGAATAAAACAGGTAGATACTTATATATAATGTGTGTATACAGCGTAATAACACCACAACCAATATTGTTGGAGGAGAAATATTAGTGCGTCTGGCCTTGAGGGCGGCCGCCGATCAGCTGACTCTGGAGTAGCTACGTCTTTGTGCCTTTACTCACCATACAAGCTTAGATGTACAGTTATGGTGAACAAAACATGTAAATACGTATATATAACGTCTGTGTATAGTGAATAAATGCAAAAACAGTATTGTGGGAGGAAAATTAGTGTGAGTGAGGTGGTGTTGAGGGAGGGAGTGGCAGTGAGTGGCTCGCTGGTGTGTGGCGGCAACTCCTCGTTGCTTTTTGACTTACAAGACCAACTTAGTAGTTCGTTATGGTGAACAAAACATGCAGATACTTATATATATAACCTGTGTATATAGTGTAACAACAGCAAAACTATTTGTTTATTGTTTTATGAACATAATAATTGAATCACTTATATGCACACCATAATTTTGAGTACAGCGATGGTTCACACATTTTATAATATAAATATACCACAATTCACTGTATGGAATAATATTACTGCAAAAAAACTAAGAAAAAATCAATCAGAGACATTGAAATAATTAGGAAATAATATATTTGTGGCAACTGCTGTCTGACAGCTCGGGCGGAGTAGACCTCGTCTGGCGAAGGCTCTGCCAACGCCCCTTTTTTGCCACACTTCCCTACCCTATTGCGGCTAAAATATGCCACCTACGATTTTTTTTTATTTTTTCCGTGATCAGGGAACAAAAATAAACACTTCTATAAGACGAAAGAATTTTTTGGATTTTTTTTTGTTGCGCCTGTGGGTGTGAATTCCATTTGGGCCCCTTGCGGTTTGAAGGATAAAGGCAAACCAACAAAATCATTAGAGAAAGGGGGAGTGAAAAATAAGAAGAGGGGGAAGAAGTTCCTGAAGATTGCATACACCAACATAGATGGAGTAAGATCAAAGATACTGAGTTAAGTGATGTAATACAGCTGCAGACACCAGACATTGTTGCACTAACGGAGACAAAACTTGAAGATGTTATTTTAAATGAGGTCACATTCCCAAGGGGCTACTCAATTTGGAGACGGAACAGAAACATTAGGAAAGGCGGTGGCATTGCTGTGCTGGTGAAAGAACACCTAAAGGTGAACGAAATAATGACTGCCAATCCACAAGAAGTTGACATAATAGCACTAGAGATCTGCCATGAGGACGACAAACTAATGATTATAAATGCATATAGTCCACCGCTAAGCAGCACATGGTCAAAGGAGGAGCTAGATAGTAAACGAGAAGGTCTTATAACAATAATGAGAGAGATCATAGCGAGAGCGGATAACGATAGTTCACGACTGTTGATAGTCGGCGACTTCAACTTGAAATCCATAGACTGGGAAGCATATGAAGCTAAACCAGAAGATTTCTGGACCTGTAAATTTGTAGACCTCATCCTGGAAACATTCTTGTATCAACATGTTAAACAAGCTACGAGGATGAGGGAAGGGGACGTTCCCTCTATGCTAGATTTGATATTTACCAAGAAAGAGGAAGAAATATTTGACATTCAGTACCTTCCTCCTTGGGTAAAAGTGACCATGTCTTTTTGGGAATAAAGTATGCGATGCGTTATAATCTGGAAGAAAATATGACGGTCGATGCAATTGAAAAACCTGACTTTAGGAGAGGACATTATTGCAACCTTAGGAAATTTTTTAGTGAGTATAATTGGAGAGACTTGTTGCTAGGCAAGGAAGTGAATGAGATATATGTCAAGTTTTGTGAAATATATGATAAAGACACAAAAAAATTTATACCAAAACAGAGAAGCAGAACTAGGAAACAGGATTGGTTCAACAGAAAGTGCGAGAGGGCCAGAGACCAAAAGACACAAAAATGGAATCAATACAGGAAGAGGCCAAACCCCCAAACATACCAGCGATATAAAGATGCGAGAAACAACTACACGGCAGTGAGGAGAGAGGCAGAAAGAAATTTTGAAAAAGGGATTGCAGACAAATGTAAAACAGAACCAGGTCTATTCTATAAATTCATAAACAACAAATTGCAGATAAAAGATAATATTCAGAGGTTGAAAATGGGAAATAGATTCACGGAAAATGAAAAGGAAATGTGTGAAACATTAAACGAAAAGTTCCAAAGTGTGTTTGTACAAAATGAAATCTTCAGGGAACCAGATACAACAAGAATTCCAGAGAACAACATAGAGCACATAGAGGTGTCTAGAGACGAAGTGGAAAAAATGCTCAAGGAGCTAAATAAGAACAAAGCAGTTGGTCCAGTTGGAGTTTCACCATGGGTTCTGAGAGAATGTGCACCTGAGCTCAGCATTCCTCTTCAACTGATTTTTCAGGCATCCCTGTTTACAGGAGTTGTAGCTGATGTGTGGAAAAAGGCTAACATAGTTCCAATCTACAAAAGTGGAAGCAGGGAAGACCCCCTTAATTATAGACCGATATCATTGACAAGTGTAATAGTCAAAATATTGTAAAAAATAATTAAAACTAAATGGGTAGAACACCTGGAGAGAAATGATATAATATCAGACAGACAGTATGGTTTTCGATCTGGAAGATCCTGTGTATCGAATTTACTCAGTTTCTATGAACGAGCTACAGAGATATTACAGGAAAGAGATGGTTGAGTTGACTGCATCTATCTGGACCTAAAAATGGCTTTCGACGGAGTTCCACATAAGAGGTTGTTCTGGAAACTGGAAAATATTGGAGGGGTGACAGGTAAGCTTCTAACATG
>WNGS01074514.1:72695-99100 GCA_020271785.1 Procambarus virginalis | reverse complement strand
TATAAATGTTCCATGTATAATACACATTCTGGTCAGGTTAACATAAATGTTCCATGAATAATACACATTCTGATCAGCGGGAGTACATTATACAGGTTCCCTGTATAATACCGGTTCTTTTACACACACTACAGGATCCCTGTATTATACAAGTTCCTTATATAATACACATTCTTGGGGGGAGTATAATGCATATTCTTGGGGGGAGTATAATACACATTTTCTTTCTTGGGGGATTATAATACACATTTTTTGGGGGGATGCCACAAGTGGCTCCCCAAAGAAAATCCCAAATCCTAGGAAAATCCAAATGATTCTTTGACCATAATGTAAAGAAAGTACAATGGTACCTTAGTTTTTGAATTTAATCTGTTCCCAGAGACGATTCGAAAACTGAAAGGAATTTTCCCATTAGAAATAATGTAAATTTAATTAATTCGTTCCACACCCCCAAAAATATTAACTATAAATTACATTTTATACAGAATAATACTCATAGGTACCTTACCTATATTGAGGACTCTTGTTGATGTATGGAAGACAGGAAGGTGGTAGGAGAAGAGGTGTTAGTGTTTGGAAAGGGAGTCCCGTTCCATTATAACAGCAGAGATGACATTTCTGGGGTACTCTCTCTCTCTCTCTCTCTCAAATTTTGCATGCATACCACTAGGACCTGGTTGTGGCACACTGCTTGCTTGTCTTATTAAGAACCTGTCTATAGACACTTGTTTTTCCCTACGTTTTAACACTTGTCTGTAGTGAGACATTACATTCTCTTACTATGAATGATCTCTTGTTTTTCCTCTATCGTCATCCTCACAACTATTTTATTAGGTTGCACTTTACCACTGACTTTCTTGGAACCCATGGCATGATATATAATAAAAACTTATATGTTATCAAACCAAAAAGCACAAAAACAATGAAATTCATCACAAAGAATTCAAGTTCGGCCGTCATTAGTTGGGAGGCACTGGTAAACTGTTTGCACCATGTGCTCGGTTGGCCCATAAGTGTATCAACAAACTCGAGCACCAAGGCAAACTTCGAGCACTGAGTCGAAACATTTAGAAGAAATTGAGCTCAAGAACTAAAAAATTCGAAAACGTAGGTTCCACTGTAGTTATTCAACTGTACAAGTCTCTGATGCACCACCATTTGGAGAGTTGTATCCAGGAATGAAGACCTAAGCTTAAGGAGGACATATCTGCTTTGGACAAAGTTCCATATAGCAACAAAAATCATCCCAAAACTCAGCCTATGTACGATGGTAGGAAATATCTCGACTTTAAAACCGTTTGTCACTGAATGGGTTCTGTTGCTTCTGTACTTTGTCAACTATTAAGAATAACTACATTTAAATTGAGTAGTCACTAAAGGTAATGCTATTGTTTTTCTACATAAAGCTTCATGCATCTTTACTAAACACAATTTACATACAGACTTTTACCTGTTGACACACTCAACAGCGATATAGTTTCTCTCCAGTATGAATCCTTGTGTGTTTCTTTAGATCTGATTGTCGTGAAAAATCTTTTAGACACACTGAACAGTGATATGGTTTCTTTCCTGTATGAATCTTCATGTGACATATTAGATCTGATTTATGTGAAAAATCTTTTAGACATTCTGAACAATGATATGGTTTCTCTCCTGTATGAATCTTCATGTGACATATTAGACCTGATTTATGTGAAAAATCTTTTAGACACTCTGAACAATGATATGGTTTCTCTCCAGTATGAATCCTCATGTGATATATTAAATGTGATTTTTGTGAAAAATCTTTTTGACACACTGAACAATGATATGGTTTCTCTCCTGTATGAATCCTCATGTGTATTTTTAGATCTAATTTTCGTGAAAAATCTTTTAGACACTCTGAACAGTGATATGGTTTCTCTCCTGTATGAATCCTCATGTGACATATTAGATCTAACTTTTGTGAAAAATCTTTTTGACACACTGAACAATGATATGGTTTCTCTCCTGTATGAATCTTTATGTGATATTTTAGACCTGATTTATGTGAAACAATTTTTAGACACTCTGAACAATGATATGGTTTCTCTCCAGTATGAATCCTCATGTGATATATTAAATGTGATTTTCGTGAAAAATCTTTTTTGACACACTGAACAATGATATGGTTTCTCTCCTGTATGAATCTTCATGTGACGTATTAGACCTGATTTATGTGAAAAATCTTTTTGACACACTGAACAATGATATGGTTTCTTTCCTGTATGAATCTTCATGTGACATATTAGACCTGATTTATGTGAAAAATCTTTTAGATTTCTGAACAATGATATGGTTTCTCTCCAGTATGAATCTTCATGTGAGATATTAGATTTGATTTTTGTGAAAAATCTTTTAGACACTCTGAACAGAGATATGGTTTAACTCCTGTATGAATCCTCATGTGACATATTCGATGTGATCTTTGTGAAAAATCTTTTATACATTCTGAACAATGATATGGTTTCTCTCCAGTATGAATCTTCATGTGAGATATTAGGTGTGATTTTTGTGAAAAATCTTTTAGACACTCTGAACAGTGATATGGTTTCGCTCCTGAATGGGCACTCATATTTAGCTTTGGAGTATTTCTGAACATAGTTTTAGACAATGAATATTTAACACAGATTTTTTCTTTGTACATTTTTTGTAGGCTTCTTGAGGTTATCTTGAGATAATTTCAGGGCTTTAGTGTCCCCGCGGCCCGGTCCTCGACCAGGCCTCCACCCCCAGGAAGCAGCCCGTGACAGCTGACTAACATCCAGGTACCTATTTTAATGCTAGGTAACAGGGACATAGGGTGAAAGAAACTCTGCCCATTGTTTCTAGCCGACACCTGGGATCGAACCCAGGACCACAGGATCACAAGTCCCGCGTGCTGTCCGCTCGGCCGACCGGCTCCCTAAGCTCCCTAGGCTACTATATGAGACGTTTTAATATAATATTTTTTAACATTAAACACTGATTAGATTTTTCTTTTGAAGAAACATTTGTACACTTAACTTGAATTTATAAATCTTTAAAGTTAGTTGATCCAAAAACCTAAGTATTATTATCTAATGAAATTTACTACATTTGATTACTGAAGTCTTGTAGACAATGATTATGATTATTATTATTTATTATTAAATTCTTGTATGCTTTATAAATATTACAGAAAATTCTAAGTAATTCATATTCATGATATGGTTTTTTAAAATGCAGGTTTTGTATATTATTAAAGGAAATGTTAAAATATGTCAAACACTTGGATTGTGGGATGTGTAAATAACACACGTTACAATATTGTAGCCAGCAGAAACAACCAGGTTATAGTTGTACCTCTGTTGTCAACAGATAGCTCAGAATGTCAAATATTGTAACACAAGTTGTTACAACATTGCAACCAGGTTAAAGTGGTACCTCTGTTGTCAACAGATAGCCCAGAATATCAAATAGGCAGCAGGAAAAATTCCAATTTGGCAGAAATATAAAACAACTGAATTGTTAAGATATACAAGAATAGAAAATTTGATATATAAATTGATGGTACTGTTGATTCATAAATAGTAAAATATTGTGCTTATTATATTATATAATTTGCTAGATTTAAAATATAGTATACAGTATGTCCTGTAAATTATAAAGTGTAAAAACATACAGTACATATGTACTCCTCCACATGTAGTTGCCAGCAGGAGATTTAGTGCAGGTAAAACTTTGTAAATATGTAAAACAAGCACTGTGGCAAGTTTGTTCAAGATTTTACAATGTCATTGTATTACTTCTATAGAAATTTTTTTTTTTTTTGCTACACTGAGATGTTTTATTTTAAATATAACCACAGAACTGAGGGATGTATTATCGTAAATATAACCACAGAACTGAGTGTCTTATTATATATATTATCTGCCCGAAACGCATTGCGTAATAGTGGCTTTAGACATTGTATGCACTAGCTCTATCTATAATTCGATCCATTAACGTAACATCACTTGTATGTATATACCTTACCTGAATAAACATATTTATTTATTTATTTATATAATCAGAGAACTGAGAGATGCCTTATTACAAATAAAACTACAACACAATAGTCAAGCACAATGAACCCTAATGTGGTTAGTCACTTGTGTAAATGTGTATGTGATTTTTATAGGAATGTAACAGTACAATGTACCTTGTACATTTTTGTAATCCTCTGTACCTTCAAGTAACTACATAAATAAGATCTGAGCATTATGAAAATTAATATATTATCTTACCTGCCCAAGATAAGAATCCATATTTACTATAAACTATATAGATATCTTTTTAGAATGCTTTCTCAACACTTATAATAGTTCATATAGGAGGAAAAATGTGCCATGTTCTGTAAATCATTTATATTAAACTTTACAATAAGCCATGAAAAATAATTATTTTTATAACCTTAAAATATTATCTCACCAAATATAAATATTAAAAACCTAAATATCACATACATATTATAAATGCCAAGATTTTAAAATAGTTGTCCAAAGTTGTCTTTAAATACACATTTGCTTTGTTACCATGGTGCCATAGTGCATGGGGTGTTGATAAATACATGTACTCACCCATACATACAGAGACATGAATGTAGAGTGCTTTGGATTAAAGTGTGTTTACTGCAATGGGTGATAAGGAAACACATGACAATATCTTAAAGAGTTGAGTAAACATCCATCCACAGGATGTTGAGGATGTGAATGTAACAATCAGTATGTTGAAATTGGCTCTAAGACCAAATCTTACCCCAATTCATGTACAGTTTTTCTGACACTGTAATGAGTTTCATGACACTGCTGATGACAACCACCATGTATGCAGTATATCTGACAGTGTTGTGCTTCATGACACTGCTCACACACTGATGTATAAGCAGTCTATCTGACAGTGCTGTGCTTCATGACACTGCTCACACTATGATGTATATGCAGTCTATCTGACAGTGTTGTGTTTCATGACACTGCTCACACTATGATGTATATGCAGTCTATCTGACAGTGTTGTGTTTCATGACACTGCTCACACTATGATGTATATGCAGTATAGCTGAGTGTTGTGCTTCATGACACTGCTCACATCATCATGTACACAGCATTATTGACACACATGAGCTCTCAGCCTAATGGGTGGTGGTAGTGCAGGTGCCAGTCTTCTGATGACAGTAGGAGCTGCAAAAGAAACAATTGAGAAATATTCAGGTCTTTAGGACAACAAATATCAAATACAGTATATAATCTTTGGTGTTTAATAAAGTATTCTCATAATAGGCAATTTTTATTTACAGGACTGCAGACTTTCTTCGGCAATGAATATACTATAAATAACGCTTCAAGGGAAGCGTCATACATAACAACTCGGATGGTAATCTTGGGCATAGCATTTTATCAAATCACCTCATTTTTGGGGGGCAACACGTGAGGAACACAAATGCGAACAAGCCTGAATGGTCCCCAGGACTATTTCCTGGGGACCCAGGAAATAACCATCCAAGTGTCGGCGGGGAAGTGGTTCATATAGCTCAGGCTATCACTTCCTTATGTCCGGTCGTGATGGTCAAGCGGTTTAAGGCGTCCCTGTACATACCAGTTGCGTTGCTCCTGGGAGTATGGGTTCGAGTCACTTCTGGGGTGTGAGTTTTCATTCGCATATAATCCTGGGGACCATTCAGGCTTGTTCGCATATATATATATATATATATATATATATATATATATATATATATATATATATATATATATATATATATATATATATATATCCTCGCATGGAGGACAACCAGGTGCGCCTTCCCACTCGCGCGAGAAACACCCACGGCAGGAAGTGCAACAGTGCCATATCCGAGACATAAAAAATCAGAACATCAGTCACCAAGAAAATAGAAGAAGGAAACACTATTGGCGCAATAAGAGTCATCACCAGTGAGGACTCAATTGCCGACAGGGATGCCGCAATAGCTCAAGCCCTAAGGGAGAAACACCCACACAGGGCTCCGCGTGAGGACGACATTGTACAAGTGGGGGCTACCGGAGCAGAACCTCTCTGGGTGGCTGAATTTGTGGTCCATAAAGCAGCCATGTCCTTCCCAACAGGATCAGCAGGTGGGTTCACAGGACTAAAACCCAACCACCTCAAGCAAATGTTCAACCCTGCACTGGGTGACATTGCAAAGAACCTCTTGGTGGAACTAACCAGATTCACCAACACATGTCTAGCTGGCAACATACCAGCGTCCATAAGACCTATTTTTTTTTGGAGCATCTCTCTGTGCTCTAAAGAAAAAGGATGGAGGGATCAGGCCAATAGCTGTGGGCAATTCTCTCCGGCGTCTCGTCGCAAAGGCAGCTGCAAGAACAGTTAGTGATGCAGCGGCCAACATGCTGAAGCCAAAACAGCTCGGGTTTGGCATTCCACAAGGGTGTGAGGCGGCAGCCCATGCATCGAGCCTTCATCGCCAACATCACAGACGAAAAGGCCCTTATCAAGCTAGATTTTAAAAATGCCTTCAATTTGATGCAGAGGGATGCTGTACTCCATGCGGTTCATAGACATTTCCCTTCCCTCTACCCTTTTGTACATTCATGATAAAGTATGGATCTTAATCTACTTTTTGGCGAACATGAAATTGACTCGCGGGAAGGCGTCCAACAGGGTGACCCCCTTGCTCCTCTCCTTTTCTGCTTAGTCATCAAACAAGTCACAGAGGTCCTGTCCAGCGAGCTTAACATCTGGTTCTTGGATGATGGTACCCTAGCTGGTTCCCAAGACTCCCTCCTGGAGGACATCAGAAAAATCCAGGAGCAAGGTGCAGTTTTAGGCCTCACCCTGAACCCTTCTAAATGTGAAATAATATGTTCCAACCAGGGCATCGTAGAGAGAATAGAGGGTCTTCTGCCAAATATCCATAAAATTAAACCTGAAGGCAGCACACTCCTAGGGGCTCCCCTGGGGTTGAAAGCCATCGATGAGGTCCTTGATAAGAAAATCGCCGACCTTAAGAGGATGGATGGGAGGATTGAGGATATTGATGCTCATGATGCACTCTACCTCATCACCAGATGTCTGTCCCTCCCCAGGTAAACCTACTTTCTGAGGTGTTCACCATCTTACAGTAGCCAAAAACTAAGTGAGTATGACCGGTTACTGAAATCAATGCTAGAAAAAGCCCTTAACCTCTCTCTTGATAACCTACAGTGGAAACAAGCCTCTCTTCCCGTAAGACTTGGGGGCCTCGGAGTTCGAACAGCAACGCAAATCGCTGTTCCATCCTTCCTGTCCTCCTTATCAGCATCCGACGACCTTGTGGAGGAAATTCTACCTGCCCACTTACATCAGCTGGCAGGTGTACATGATCCCAATTTTACACGCTGTGCCACAGAGTGGGCCTCTCATGCAGGCCCATCACCTCAGCCACCATCCCCAAAAGCCCATAAGCAATCCAGCTGGGATGGCCCCATTGTAGACCAAGTTGCTGCAGAGTGCCTGGGTGCTGTAACAACACAACACGACATTGCTCGCCTCACAGCAGTAGCAGCCCCATATGCAGGGGATTTCCTGTTAGCAACCCCAATGTCGGCAACTGGCACGCGTCTCACACCACACGCCCTCCGAATTGCTGTGGCCCTCCGCCTTGCTGCCCCAATCCACACCAGATATAGGTGTATTTGCGGCGAGGTGGTGGCTGACAGGTACGGCCACCATGGCCTACTCTGCCAAAGCACAGGGGGATGGCACTCGAGGCACAGTGAAGTTAATGGCATCATCAAGAGGAGCCTCACCACAGCTGGATGCCCGGCTGAAAGAGAGCCCCGTTGCCTAACGCCCCGTAACTCTGATGCTCTTATTGGTCGCCCGGATGGTATCACAGTGAACCCCTGGAAGAATGGTAAGCAGTTGGTATGGGACTACACGTGCGTATCAACCCTGGCTAATACTTACATTGACCTCAGTGTTGCACAACCAGGTGGCGCTGCCACCCACATGGAAGCAGCCAAATCCCGTAAGTATAGAGAACTGGATCACCACTACAATTTTGTCCCCATTGCTTCTGAGACACTCGGCGCCTGGGGTAAAAGTGCTACCAGTTTTTTGAAGGAACTGGGTTCTAGGCTCATTGAAACAACAAGGGACCCTAGAGCTGCCAGCTTTCTTTTCCAGCGCCTCAGCGTGGCGATACAGAGGGGAAATGTGCACTGCATCCAGGGTTCCTGCCCACCATCTGAGGAGCAGGAGGAACTCGACAACCTATGATAACCATCTTTGTAACCTATATATAGCTCCTTTTTTGTAACAAAGTTCAAATAAAGCAAATATATATGTGTAAACACAAAAGAATGGGGGTGGTAGGAGAAGATAATATTAGTGTTCAGTGAGAAACCACAAGGTCTCCTGTGAATACTTTTTATTTTCTTCTCCGAGGCTATGGGTCCCCACATTGGCACCAGAGGTGGTACCCCTCACAAACTTTTTGCCTAACTGCCAGAGATTTTGCTTATATTGAAATGTTTTTCTAACTTAGTTCACCCATAATAATATTATATTGGTAACATGACTTTCTAAACCTGCTATTTTTATTTGTGTTTGCCTGTAATGAGAAATAATTGGCAAATTTAGTATTGGTCAGGAATTCTGCTAATTTGACTAAAAAAAAAGTCTAATGTATATTATACTGTACTTGAACCATTCCATATTCTGTTATTGAAGTTTTCATAAATTAATATTTAACCCATAGACGGTGGCTATAGAAAAATGGTCATACAAAAATTTCATACTATTCACAAAAAAATACATTCATCATAGAATTATTAATTTGTATGCAAAAATGTAAGAAGAACACAAAAATTGGTGAATATTTATCGTTTCACTGGGTGGAGGCACTCTGCAGGGCTGCGTCTGGCACTTGTCAACGCCTGGTGCTCGACTTTGCTGATGTCAGGTCAGGCTGCATGACAGCTGCGTGGACAGCGCTTCGGATTCGTAGTCCTGAGGTTCCAGGTTCGATCCCCGGTGGAGGTGGAGACAAATGGGCAAAGTGTTTCGTTCACCCTGATGCGCCTGGTACCTAGCAGTAAATAGGTACCTGGAAGTTAGACAGCTGCTACGGGCTGCTTCCTGGGGGGTGTGTAACAAAAAGGGCCGGGCTGCGGGGACGCTAAGCCCCAAAATCATCTCAAGATAACCTCAAGAAGATAGTCATTCACAGACTCAGACTTAGTTGCAAGTGTTGCTGGGAGGTAATGAACCCAATAGCTAAAGAGTGTCATATATGTGGAACAGAAGCAGAGGCGCTACTATTGCACTACTTACTGGAATGTGAAGCCCTGCCCATCAACATTTATCCAACGACAGCAACTGCATTAGATGCACATTCCACCGCGACTACAATAATTAGAAAAGCCGTTGAGGAATGGGACTCACTTGTGAGCATTCTGCACCTACATCCGCCACCATAATATAAAATAATGTTAATAAAACAAGACTAAATCCAGTGCACTAAAACAGAAGCGAAAAAGAAACAGGGAAAAATGTGGAATCCCCACCTCCATTTAAAACTTTGACCCAAATATCACAGCAACAAGGTTATCGCAAATAATCGAACTCAATTACGGGCTCGCCATAGCCCGTGCTATATGGACACTTCATTCTGAGTAGCTAAATCTAAAACACCAACAACAACAGCTCTCATTACAATCGACTTGATAACGGTCCAGGACGGACTGAAACTTCGTCGTCTCATCTTTTAGTGTGTGGTTTGGTCAAGATTTCTTCAGCCACGTTATTGCGACTTCTGCACAAGATACCATCTGCACAAGATATTAAACAATTCCTGGACTTGCGGGAACATACCTTTCATATCAACTTGGAGATATGAAAACTAACGTAATGATTCGTTCTGGTGATAAGCCCCACAAGTGTCCAAAGTGCCGGAGAAAATTCAAAGACCTTAGCACTTTGACATGGCACATATTTCTTCATTCTAATAATAATCCAAACAAGTGTCCCAAGTGTGAGAAAAAATTTAAGAACAGTGAGGTTTGAGAGTGCACTTGGTAGTGCATTGTGATGATAGGCCCTACTCGTGTTCTGGGTGTGAGAGAAAATTTAAGGTCCCTGGATCTTTGAGAAAACACATCTTAGTACATTCAAAAAAGCCTCGCTAATGTCCTGAGTGTGCGAGAAAATTCAAAAACCTTTGCAATTTGAGAAAACACCTGTCAGTACAGTCTGATTATAAGCCTCACGAGTGTCCTGAGTGTGCGAGAAAATTTAAACACCATCACAATATGAAAAAGCACATGGTACTACATGGGAGGGATAAACCTCATAAGTGTCCTGATTGTGGCAAAAGTTAGTCTCCGTGGAAAGACGAAAAAACGTGTAAGAGTGTATACAGGTGATTCATCTCATAAGTGTGAAGAGTGTGAGAAAATATTTAGTCAACTTGCAAATATGAAGAGGCATGAGTTGGTGCACTCTGATGATAAAATCGTTGTCCAAGCGAGCAACAAGAAGCAGAATATGAAGCAGCATCAATTCCACAACATATGTTAGTGAAGTTTGGAAATGAACCTGATGTTGGTGTTGTTGAACCTGATGTTGGTGTTATTGAACCTGATGTTCTATAGAACATGTTATTGTAATGGTGATATTACATATGTTCTTGTTGGAACATATGTATGTTCTACATATGTTCAACAGGACATATGTTGTCCTGTTGTTATAAATTATAAGCAGAATATGTAATAGAGTGGATGGGGTGAATGATTTGGTTTCATCATGTGTAAATAAAAATATTACCTAAAATAAAAGTTACATATCATTAAGTATTTTTACTACTATATTTTCACTACAACTTTGAATTGGATATACCCTAATTGTTATACTAAATCTCTATCTCCATTAAGTCTTTACTGTATTATTTAGAACTGGTTACCCCAGGGAGCTATCCAGTAGCCAGATTGGGCCTATTGGAAACAGAACTATTAGCTGAATATAAAATAAACGGATTTAAACTATTTCACACAGATAAATATATTAGACGAAGAGGGGGGAGGTGGCCATATATGTTAGGGAAAATTTTAAATGTAGTCTCAAAGAGGGAATCAAAAACTGAGCCACACACAGAAACTATTTGGCTAGAACTAAACGAAAAAGCTAAAAAAAAATTATAATAGGAGTTATATACAGGCCACCAAACTTAGACAGAATACAAGCTAAGCATAGATGGGATGAAATATCTAGAGCATCTAGGTCAAGCAGTATTTGTGTTTTGGGTGATTTTAATTTTAGTAGAATAAACTGGCTTAACAAAACAGGGAATAATGAAGCAGAAGATTTTCTAGAATTAATTGACGAGTGCATCCTTAAGGAAACAACACGTGGAAATAATATTTAAGACTTAGTGTTAACTAACAGAGAAACATGATTAGGGCATGGCTTTGCCAAAGGAAACAGAGTTAGTATAAATGGGGTTAAGTCAGGTTGGGAAAATGTCGTAAGTGGAGTGCCTAAAGTCTCTGTCCTGGTACCTCTGTTATTCATAATATATATAAATTATTTAGATCAGGTTTGAACAGCAACATTTGCAAATTTGCCGATGATACAAAAATCAGTAGGGAAATAACACGAGAAAACACAGTAGGGAATAACACTCGCTAAGTTTTGAGGCTAGGTAGTGATGATAGAGTTACAAGATACGAGCTAAATGGTGTTGAGATTGTGAAGTCGGATTGCGAGAGAGATTTGGGAGTTATGATTAGTAAGATTTAAAAAAAAAACAAAAAATTAATGCATAAATGTTCATAAAAAGCTAATAGGACACTAGGATTTATTAATTGAAGCGTTACTAATAAGACACCTGGCGTTGTTCTTCAGCTATATCTTGCTCTGGTTATGCCCCATTTAGATTTTGCAGTTCAGTTTTGGTCGCCGTACTATAGAATGGATATAAATTCACTAGAAAACGTCCCGCGTAGGATGAAAAAATTAATCCCTCAAATTACAAACCTGTCATGTGAAGAAAGATTGACAAAACTTAAATTACATTCTCTAGAAAGGCGAAGAAATAGGGGGTGACATGATAGAGGCTTACGAGTGGATAAATGGGCATAACAAAGAGGATATTATTAGGGTATTAATAGTATCAACACAAGACAACACGAAACAATGGGTATAAATTGAATAAGTTTAGATTTAGGAAAGACCTGAGTAAATACTGGTTAGGTGTCAGGGTTATTGATCTGTGAACGAATTACTGTGTAACGTGGAGGTGGGGTACCTTGATTGTTTCAAGTGTAGGTTGGACATGTATATGAATGGGATTGGGTGGTTATAAATAGGAGCTATCTATTTAATTGATTGCATTAAATAGACGAGTTATTTAATGATTCATTAAATATGGTTGACAATGGATCACAAAGCAGCTCTTGGCATTCCTTAAGCACCCTGGTAAACACTTCGCCCGGCCCTGTGGATTTGTTTGGCTTGAGTTTCACTATTTGTTTAATAACATCTTCCCTGGTAACTGCTAAACTAGTCAACCTGTCCTCTTTCCTACCCACATACACTTGAAATAAATACGAAGAAACATGTAGGGGTGCATACAGGTGATACATCTCACAGGAGTGAGAAAAGTCAACTTAAAAATATGAAGAGGCATGTGTTGGTGCAATCTGATGTAAAGTTAATTGTTTCCCAGAGAGCAACAAGAAGCAGAATAAGAAGAGGCATCATTTCCACAACATATGTTAGTGAATTTTGATAATGAACCTGATGTGTTTTCTAGAAACAAGAAGAAGCAGAAAGTGTAATAGAGTGAATGTTCAGTGAATGATTTGTGATCATCTTATGTGTAATAAAAAAATTACCTAAAATAAAAGTTAAAGATCAATAGATATTTTTATTACTGCATTTTCACTATAACTTTGAATTGGGTGTACCCTAATTGCTATACTATATCAATGTCCAGTAAGTTTTTATTGTAATATAAAGAACTGCTTACCCAAGGGAGCCATCCTGTAGCACGAATGAGCCTATTCGTCAATAGGTGCAGCTCCTATGTGGGGCACCAAAAAATCTCTGTGAAAAACGGCTTTTCATTCATAAACATTTATCATTTCATTTTCATTCTCACGACTTACAACTGATAACGTCCGAAACCTTCCGGAACAAGTGCTTCGCTGACCACTTTTCTTATGATAATAATTTATTTTCAAGAAGGTACAATGGGTTGGTGAGATTACATAAGATTGGTATTTTTACATTCATGCAAAGCCACTAACACGCATAGCGTTTCGGGCAGGTCCTTAATCTAACATTATTTACTTATTTATTTATACACAAGAAGGTACATTGAGTTTATGAGAGTACATCATAGCATTGATGATTTTGCATTCTTCTAAAGCCACTAGTACGTTTGCGTTTCGGGCAGGTCTTTATTCTAACAGATATTTTTAAGTGGGTAATTTCTAGCAAAATTTATAAAATGTTAACAGGTACTTTGCAGAAAATTTGACAAAGATTAATAGGCACATTAAAGTAAAATTTAAGAGTTATAAACAGGTACATGGTAGCACAATTTGAGGAGTAATTCAAGGTATATTGCAATAAATATGCGTTCAATATAACAACCATGATATAAGATGATTGCAATGAATACACAGGTAATATGGCTTAGGTACATATATTGGGGGATTGGATAACCTTGATACAGTGTGAGTCTAAAGCACTAGGTAGGAAACTATGAAGATGAAATTTGTACTTTTTTGTTTTGTTTTTGAATAAGGCAAAAGTTAGACAGCTTTTCAATTTGTTACGGAGTGAGTTCCATTGACTAGGTCCCTTTATTTCCATAGTGTTTACACAGATTAAGTTTGACTCTGGGGATATCAAAGCAATTTATTTCTGGTGTGATGATTTTGGGTCCTATTATATCTGTCCAAGGAGAGTTTCAGAACAGGGTTTTGTCAATTTAAATGGCACAAGAGTGTATGGAGCGAGTTTATGTTTAGCATGTTTAGGGAATTAAACTGGGAAGGGGGGGGGGTGGCGGGCTGAGCGTTGTCTGAAAGCAGAGTTTATTATTGTTCTGATAGCAGATTTTTACTTGATGTTGATGGGCTTGAGGTAGTTTGCAGTGGTTGAACTCCATGCACAGATACCATATGCAAAATAGGGATAGATTAATGCATAGTATAGTGAGAGGAGAGCAGAGTTTGTTACATAATATCTGATTTTAGAGTGTATACCAACCATTTTAGAGACTTGGTTATGTGTTGTATGTGGGTGATGAAGTTGAGTCTCTTGTCTAAGTATAGGCTAAGGAACATTCCATCATCTTTATTGCTGATATTAACATTGTCTATCTGAAGGTGAATTGCATTTGTTGATTTGCTTCCAAATAAGATGTAGTAGGTCTTTTCTGTGTTTAGTGTGAGTCTGTTGGTTGACATCCGTAAGTAGACCTTTTCTTTAATTCATTATTTACAACATTATTTAATGTTTGGGTTGGAGATGATATTAGTTAAGATGAAAGGGTACAATGTAGCAAGATTTTTATATCAACATATAACTTCAACATAAATTGACAGTGGTGATTGCACTGATAAGGATATAAGTCTTAAGTACTTATATTGGGGAAGTGGGTAGTACACGATACAGTGTGAGTTTGAAGCACAATGTAGGAAATTATGAGGATGAACAACTCCACAAAGGCCGTGACGAGGGTTCGAACCTACGCCCGAGAGGATCCGGATGTAGGTTCTGTGTGTAATGAGGATGAAATTAGGTACTTTTTGGCTTTACTTTTGAACAGGGAATGGGTTGGACAATTTTTTAATTCATCAAGGAGTGAGTTCCAAAGACTGGGCCCTTTTATTTGCACGGAGTGTTTGCATAGATTTAGTCTGACTCTGGGGAAATCAAAGATCTATTTATTTCTGGTGTGGTACTCATTGGTTCTATTACACCTATCAAGAAAGAGTTTCAGCTCAAGATTAGCACTTAAGAACAAGATTTTGTACATGTAGATAGCACAGGAGAATGTGTGGAGAGTATGTTTAGCAAACATTTAGATTGATTGATTCATAAAGATTAAGCCACCCAAAAGGTGGCACGGACTTGAATAGCCCGTAAGTATGTTTAGCATGGTAAGGGACCTAAATAAAGGGCTGTGTGTTATCTGAAGACTGAGTTATAGTTCTGATAGCAGATTTTTGCAGAGTGATGATTGGCTTGAGAATATTTGTAGTGGATGAGCCCCATGCACAGATACAGTATGTAAAAAATGGATAGATTAGTGCGTATTATAATGGAAGGAGATATAATATCATAATATAACAATATAACATAATATCTGGTTTTAGAAAGTATATCGTTTTTGTGACTTTTGGCAGTGTTGTATGTGGGTAGTGAAGTTCCGTCCCTTGCTATGCTAATTGCATGCTAATTGGCCAATCTACGCTCTAAACCAATTAATAACTTATCCTGAAATTGAGAACCTGAGCCTATCTGACAGTAGCCAGATGATGAGTCACTCTCTCTTGCTGAGACAAGGCTCTATATTTTAATGATGAATATGGCAGCTTGATGTTCCTGATTTGGATGACAGCGTCGCTGTAAGGATTCTGGTTGCTCAGATATGGAGTGCACGTTGTTGCGTATCACTTGTTGGTTGAGGTGGTGGTGGGGCCACTAGCCGGTGGACCTCCACATCTTGATTTTGGATATATGTACCAGGAATTCCTTCCTATACCCGATTCAAGACTCTCCCAGTACTTAGGGAGCTATCACTGTAGATTATGATAAGTTTTTGTGCAATTATCTTGGCTGAAAATGTGTCTCCAGCCCTACACACGAGTGTGCACCCTTGGATGAAAACACAAGGCCGCCTACACCTCTGTACGATTCTGGGCGCTCTGCCCCACCGGCGTCAGTCAAGGTGCCGGCAATGATTATAAAATTATTTTTTTCTTTATTTAGACTGATTATTGTGGTATAGTTATATCACAAGATGATTACTTAGTGGATTTAAAGACAATTAACAGTGCTTGATAGTACCTTTTGTCATTTATTAAGGATTTTCAAAATACGTCATTGGAAACTATAACTTTGGTTCCAGCAATATTTTTTGATTACCTGGAAGCGTCTAGATTTTGGAGATCACATCTACAATATTATATAGGCATTAAGCCCAATAGTGTACTTGACCAATGATCATGCAGGATGCCGATGTAGATCCGGTAGATATGATCAATAGATAGATAATAGATCTTTGTCATGTTATCAATCAAGCTATCAATCAAAGCATTTAATGTGCCTACTTTGTCAAATTTTCTTACAATGTACCTGTTACCATTTTATAAATTTTGCTCTATATTTACCTACTAAATATTATTTGTTAGATTAAAGACAAGTTACGCATTATACACCTCAACCAACGAGGCATCACAGGCAAGCCAAATAAATGCATTCAACAAGTGAGGTGCCACAGGCAAGCCAAGCGCCTTCAACAAGTGAGGCGCAAGCAAGTGCCTTAAAAAAGTGAGGCCTCACAGGCAACCCAAATGCCTTCAACCAGTGAGGCTTCAGCAGTTGGCAGTTAAAACTAACTTTCCTTAATTGCTAGGACAACCTTCTTCCTCTTAACACCTCCAGAACGATTGATGCTGAGACCAGACATAGACGTAGCCAAAAATGTTCAAAGTTACTATGAAAATAAAAAAGTTACTTAAAAAAATATTTCACTAATGGCACAGCACTGTGGTATAACACGAGGAACGGAGCACATAGGTTGACCAGTGTTAGACAGGTTCACTTGGGGCAGCTATAGCACGTTACGTAGGCCGCCAGGAGGAAAAAAACTCACAATATTTTTGAAGGAAACTTCAGCCTGTGCATATTGTTTTTAGGAAACTTATATATTTGTCATTACATAATTAATTGTACCTGCTTGATGGGGTTCTGGAAGTTATTCTACTCCACAAGCTCGGCCCGAGGCCAGGCTTGACTTGTGAGAGTTTTGTCCACCAGGCTGTTGCTTGGAGCAGCCCGTAGGCCCACATACCTACCACAGCCTGATTGGTCTGGCACTCCTTGAAGAAAACTATCTAGTTATCTCACGAAGATGTCCACAGTTGTTCCGGCAATATTTCTTATGCTTACTGGGAGGATGTTGAACAACTGTGGACCTCTGATGTTTATACTGTGTTCTCTGATTGTGCCTATCGCACCCCTGCTCTTCACTGGTTCTATTCTGCATTTTCTTCCATATCGCTCACTCCAGTAAGTTGTTATCTTACTGTGCAGATTTGGGACCTGGCCCTCCAGTATTTTCCACGTACAGTATATATATTATTTGATCTCTCTCTCGTCTCTTTTCTAGCGAGTACATTTGGAGAGCTTTGAGATGATCCCAATAATTTAGGTGCTTTATCGCGTCTATGTATGCCGAATGTGTTCTTTGTATTCCTTCTTTCAGCAATCTCTCCTGCTCTGAAGGGAGAAGTGAGCACTGAGCAGTACTCAAGCCGGGACAGCACAAGTGATTTGAAGAGTACAACCATTGTGATGGGATCCCTGGATTTGAAAGTTCTCATAAGCAATCCTATCATTTTTCTGACTGATGCAATATTTGCTTGGTTATGCTCTCCTAAACGTTAGGTCGTCAGACATCATTATTCCTAAATCCTTTACATGCTGTTTTCCTACTATGGGCAAATTTGTTTGTGTTTTGTACCCTGTATTATGTTTAAGGTCCTCATTTTTACCGTACCTGAGTACCTGGAATTTATCACTGTTAAACATTATGTTATTGTCTGATGCCTAATCGAAAACTTTATTAATACCTGCTTGTAGTTTTTCAATGTCTTCAACAGAGATAATTTCATACTGATTTTTGTGTCATCTGCAAAGGATGATACGAAGCTGTGACTTGTATTTGAGTCTATATCTGATATGAGAATAAGGAAAAGCAGTGGTGCAAGGACTGTACCTTGTGGTATTGTGGCACAGAGCTTTTAACTGTGCTTGGACTCGATTTTATATGGTTGACTGTTACTCTTTATGTTCTGTTCGACAGAAAACTGAGTATTCAGTGTCCTACTTTACCAGTCATTCCCATTGACCTCATTTTGTGTGCTATCACTCCATGGTCACATTTATCGAATACCTTTGCAAAATCTGTGTATACCACATCTGCATTCTGTCTTTCTTCTAACGCCTAGGGCGCCTGACAGCTGAGTGGACAGCACTTTGGATTCATAGTCATGAGGTTCCTGGTTTGATCCCCGGTGGAGGCGGAAACAAATGGGCAAAAAGTTTCTTTCACTGATGCCCCTGTTACCTGCAGTAAACAGGTACTTGGGAGTTAGACAGCTGCTACGGGCTGCTTCCTGGGGGTGTGTAACAAAAAGGAGGCCTGGTCGAGGACTGGGCCACAGAGATGCTAAGCCCCAAAATCATCTCAAGATAACCTCAAGATAGAGTCTCATTTCCCTACAGTCAATAACCTTGTGCACAGGAGATTTGGGGACAATTCAGGTGATGCTAAGCTATTCACAGGCCGATATAGGTGGCACGTAACAGTGCACACCTGAAAAGTATGTTGCCTCTCATCAGAAATGACAACCACCAATGCTGCTAACCTCACCAGGGAACCCTACTATGTTCACCCACTACAGAGAAAAGGCCTCTGTGAGAAGGACACAAAACCACCAAAAATGAAAGCTATCCTTAAAATGCCTAGAGAACATGGGTACTCCAGTGAGAGAACAACATGGTCAGCTGAATCAGTGGCAACCTTCTATGAAAAACTGTTACCCACTGCCATCAAAGAAATGGCAAATTAGGGAAAAAAGGGGGGGGGGAACTACCCAAGACAGAAAAGGGGCACTGCAAAGGTATGTAGTGATGCAGCAAACAACCTGCACACACCAGCAGACGAGACTCGCTGCCGGCGCCATTGCTTGCTGGCCACAAGCGGATTTGTTCCTGGAAAAACTTACGTTTCTGAGCACCCATCAGTTCAAGTCATGGCGGTTTTGTGAGGAAGAATACATCAATACTCCACGACCCAGACAATATCTTGTTTGGAAGGAAACAATTCTGATTTCGTCTACAATTGATGGACAAACAACGTTGTTGATTACCTGCTGTCCAGCTGACTGAACAACCTGTCAGTCTGCGCATCCCAGTACGCAGGCGACCCAAACTCTCATACCACATTCTCGTCGCCCATGACCGATTTTTTTTGTGAGGACGGTATCACTGACCAGGTCACTTAGTCCTACCCTGAAGGGCAAGGCGATACCCTGTGGGCATTGCCACAAGGGGGCACCTTAGGTGAACTGAGCCTTTTCAGGGAAAGGTAGACCAAACAGCTCATTTAGGTGTTAGGTATCCCTGATTCCACCTGGGGGAATCATTCTACGACCTCCGTTGGAGGGGAATGAATTTCTCCAAGCCTAGGAGTGTCTCAGGCATTAGGTAGAACAGTGAAACGGTCCTTACTACGTGGAGACATGGGGAAGTCCAAAAGAAAAAGGCAATGGAGGCAGCTTTCAGACGAGGAGGGACAGTGCACCGAGGTGAAGCAGGCACTGAAGAAAACTGCTATCGAGGCTTCACCACGAGCTTCTACCAGCAAGGCAGCAAACATAATGGACCTAGAGAGGACAGCATCAGTCACACACCAGCTAGTGTCAGGCAATGCTTCTCTGTCCACAACCTAGCCACATAACGACAGTATGAGACAGGAGAGGACACCACCAGTCTCACACCAGACATCGTCAGACACTGCACATCTACCAAAATTCAAGATAATGCAGACAGACCACTTTGCTACAGAATATGGAGTAGTAACAGCAATGGAAAAGGAACAACCAGAGCTCAAACTTTCCATCACAGTCAACCTGAAAGGATGTTTAAAGGTTTAATCTATGACCTTTTGTTCTTAAAGTTCCAGGTCTCAGGAAATCTTCCCTATCAATTTTATCAATTCCTGTTACTATTTTGTATGTAGTGATCATATCACCTCTTTTTCTTCTGTCCGTGTCTTCATCACCGTGCGGCGCTGGTGGAGCCGCTTCAGCTTGTTTTCGGTATTGAGGTTACTTCTGCACTGTTTCACGTGCTTTCTCGGGTGTTGTTTCACCTCCGGCCTGCTCATGCACCGCCTGAGTTGTCCTGCTCATTGGACAGAGTGCTCTCTTATCATCATCTCCTCGGTTTGTTATGGGCCCCTTTGGTTCCGGATTGTTTCTCTAAGGCTCTTTTTCTGTTGGCCTTGGTCTTTGGAAGTCCGGTTGGTGAGCTTCCTGCTCTCCTCCGGTGCAGGGGTTTTCTGCTCCTTCGGTCATGGCGATGGGGTTGTTTGTTGCAGCCGTCTCCTTCTTTTCTGGCGGAGAACCAGCTTTCCGGAGGGGTGCTTGGGTTGTTGATGCTTGGTTAGTTAAGTCGGGGGTGCATCATGTTTGGTGTCTGGTGGCGGCCCTCCGCCGTTCTTTGCACACCACGGCTTCTGTGCCCTAGGACGTGCTTTGGGTTGATCCGGCTTCCCTCCTTCCCTGTTCGCGGGTGCGGGACTCTTGGGTCGTCTGCAGGATTATTTCGGCTAGCCAGCCTGCGGTCTATCCCCGTGTCCATGTTGTTCGCAAGTTCGTAGCTCTTGCCATCGTTTTTGGCAACATGACTGGGCTGTCATTCTGGCGAGGGTTTTTTGGTGGTCGAACAGGGTCCTGGATGCTCATTATCTAGTACGTGTTCCTGGGCCTAGTCGGGGCTGTGTCGCTTTGGATCAGCAGTTGCAGCCGGTTGTCTCGACTTCGAGCTGAGGAGTGAGCGGGGACCGCCTCCCGGGTATGTCCCTCTACTTTTCCTCTGTGGGGAGTTAGCTCAGGGGAGCCGAAGGGGCTCCCCCCAGAAAACCAGCGTTGAATGTAATGAAACCCCATTTTCTGGGTGAGGCTCCCCAGCATACTCCCGTCGGTCGACATTTTTTTCACGTTTTTTGACATCCAACCTCAGAACTGGGGAATGGATAGCCGGCGCGATGGGTCTGGGGCTCCCCCTTCCCCTTCCTGGGGAGGGGGAAGCTGCACAGACAGCGGCGCGGCGACGTGTGACGTCATAATTGTTTGCTCGTTTATTTTAGGGGAGTTCTATCCATTTGTTCGGCTTGTGGTAGCAATTTTTACCAGAATAGGGGTATGTTTTGGGACGTTTACCATTCTGGGTGCCTAACCCTTTCGATGGCAGACATAGAATGCTTCCAACCACACGGGGTTTCTATAGGCCATTGCTCCCCTTGCCTCTTCTGAGGGGGCCAGGTTCTGGCTCGTGGTCCCTGGTAGGCCCATAGAACTCCATACACATGACTGATGCCAAAGTCTGACATTAGCATATCAACCTAGTAAGCTCCGGAGAGCCTCCGGGACTCGCCCAGAAAATGGCGTTTCATTACATTCAACGCTCCGTTCTGCTCCGCTCCATTCAACACCACAACAGCAGGGTGGTGTGTCGGGGGCGGTGTCCCAGCAGAGTGCTGTGTCGGGGTGGTGTTGGTGGCAACCCCACAGCAGTTGTTGTCCTCTGGCAAAGGAAAACAAACAAAACAAGGGCCCGAAACCTGCCGTTATTATAAATGGGCTGCCTGTAAGCATGGGGTATCGGGAAGAACAAATGGAATATTTAAGTACAATCACTCTAGAAAGTGCAGAATCCTCCTTAGTACAGGTAAATGCACCGAAATCTGTGATTTTTTCACCCAGAACTTTGCAAGAACTCCTTAGATAGAAAAGAGTGCTTCAATATGGAATGTCCAGCTTTTCCATATAAGGGGTACCAGGCGAATAAGACTGACAAACCGCTTCGAGGAAAGCAGCTACACTACTACTTACTAGGATGATTTTTTAGCAAGAGGAGAAGGAGAAGAAGAATGACTAAAAATGTCCAGACTCTACCACCAACTCGGTCAAATGCTGGAGAGGATGCAAACACAGTGGCCTCCTTACTAGAGCCTCAGATATTAACACCAAGTAAAGCATTCAGCACTTCCACAAACATAACATCATTTTTATTTGCCAACATTCAGGGTATAAAAGCACACAAATGCAACAAAGTGCACTTCATAGATGGCCTCTTACATGAGGCAAATGCAGTGTTTGCAGCCCTAACGGAAACCCACACTACCATGATGGTGAAATATGGATCTCAGAGTACAATCTTTTCAGATGTGACAGGAAACACAGGCTACAGGGTGGGGTCAGCCTCTACATCAGACACACACACTCATCTGTACTGAGCTGCTAAACACCACAAATGATATGGTGGAAGTTCTGATAATCAAAATAGAGATCTTAAACGTAGTTATTGTCCTTGTATATGTCGCCAGAGGCAAGTTATCAGCAGTTCAAAGACCAACTAATGAAAATAGAATACTGCTTGGGAAACCTCACAAATCCAGCCCCGAACATCATTCTGCTTGGGGACTTCAACCTACAGCATCTGAAATGGAAGAACCTGGCTAATACAGTTATATCAGAAAGAATACCAGGAAGTAGCCTAAATGAACAGGCACATGCAAATGTGCTAAGGATGTGCGACAGGTTTGCCTTAAATCAGCAAATAGTAGAACCAACTAGGAAGGAGAACATGCTGGACCTCATTTTCACTAATAATGATAAATTGATCAGGGACATAATGATTACAAATACCTGCTATTCAGATCACAACTTAACACTTTCCCACACACGGCAGAAGCCTGTGTAACTTTCCCCTAGTGTGCCTAGCGTTTCGGGTGACCATGCGGCGACACTTAAATGTTTATACTCTTTTCGGTCTGCTCACCTTAATTTTCCATGTATGTACTGTATTTAATTTTGGTATCAATTTGTTCGCAAGAGAATGCTTTAGAGGAATGTATATATAAAATTTCACTAAAGCCAATATGAGACCCACACCAAATAAAAAACTATGGCGATCGTTAGCCATGAATGCCAAACTATGAAATTTTTATGCTCTTTTCAGGTTTGTCAACCCCAGAATTGTTCTATATCGTTAATTCTGGTATCACTGTGATCGCAATAAAATTCCATACACAGACATACTGTATAAATAAAGTGCAAAACATGGGCGCGCCCCACCCGCAAGACCGTGGGAAGTTGCCCGAGGGTTACAGCACGCCCAACTGCATATCAGCTACACCCTACTTAAAAGTTCATACTCTGTTCATGTTTTTGACCTTAATTTTCAATGTACGTGTTTCATTTTGGTATCGATGTGTTCTCAATGAAATGTTCTAGAGGAACATATGTATAACATGTCGCCAACGCTTACGTGATGCTAGCACCAAATAAAAAATTAAGTCGTTTGTTAGCCGTGCACGCCAAACAGCGTGAACGCGTTGCTACTCTTTTCAGGTTTATCAAGTCCAAACTTGTTCGACATCGTTCTTTTTTGTATCACTGTGATCGCAATAAAATTTCCTACTCAGACATATACATATAAATTAGACAACACGGGCGCGCCTTACCCGCAACGACCCTAAAGTCATCAAAGCCTTACCCGCTAGAGCACACTCATTGCCACACCGCTACACCCAATACACCAGAGAAACACACAGTTTGCTAACAGAAGTTTTTGGGCAACATTGTTTATTGTGGTATCAAATTATTCGCAATAAAATGCTCTAGATAGACAGACAAATATAAGCAATAACAACCTCAATATATTTAAGCAATACCAATAACAAAGTATAAAGCGGTAATATACTTATAAAAACTTATACATTGTGCTTGCACTTACCTACAGAATGATGATGGTAAAACAATATGTTGAGCATTTTGTGATCCACTCCACCTGCTTCAGAAAAATGTTCTTGAAGTTCCTCAACAGATGTTTCGTAGGTGGAGTGAATGTGTGCAGAGGCACTATTTTTTCGCCACTCAAAATACCCTCTTGCGGTGGTATTTTGTGTAGCAGGGTGTCGCACACAGTGCAACTCCACATGTCTTGCACTCATACTTAGAATCCTTTCTTATTCCAGACTTGTAGCAAACACGACACCTTCGACGTTTTGCGTGTTTGACGATGGCATGGGTCAGATTCTTATTGAGACGATGTTCTGAATCCACAATACCTGGCTTTTTCTTAGGAGGACGACGATTGGTACTATCAGCCGCTTCAGGTTCTGAGTCAGATGAGGTGTCGTCTGCTCGAGGTGTCAAAGGAAATAGAGGACGCCTCACACCAGATGGTCCCGGTCTGCCAACATTGCCATCATCAGCATTTAAATCCGGAGCATGTGCGATGGGGTTATCTGTATCAGCCACTCATCATTTTCCCACCTCAACAAGGACCATATTGCTAACTCATGAAACTAGAGCAAGGTAATTTTTTTCTGATCACTGCTTTAGGGCCTGGTCGCCCATACATGAATGACCCAGACACGGTCGCGCGGGCCATTCAAGCACCGGGTGTTGCCACTAATATATTTTCACTTATTTGTTTTATGTATTTCCAATGCAGTTTTATTTGTTTTTTTATTGTATATGATGCATATTTGTGTCCTTTACAATATGTATACAGTAGAACGTTCATAATGTTCCCTGGAACTGTGATACATGTGTCAGTAATGTGTCCACAATGAATTTTTATTTTATATATTGTGACGATAATCTCTTATCAGAGATTTAGCCTGCTATCTCCTTGATTCGTCACGTCCTCAACAATATGCAAGATACGTTTTGTAGTGGCTAAACGTATATATCAAGACAGCCACACGCACCTCATCTCCCTCCTTCCCCCCACTCCAGCACCTGCTGCACACCTGGTCGACGCGCCAAACCCTTCAACTGCCAAACTACCGACTTGCGGCCGTCCAGCATTCTCATTGGCCGCCAACCAACACACCACTCCCGTTCCTCGCCAATCACAATCATCGCCAGTTATTGTTGGAGTCCCTTGCATTTCTGCCAGCCAGAATATATCTCGTGCTCCTGCTATGAACACCTTAATTTGACCCACCTCGTGTGATCAAATAAGGGGTTCTTAGCTAGCGCATATATTCCCAGCACCATTTTATTTTGTTAATGTAACCAGTTCCCCCCTTTTCACTTTGTTATAATTTTATATATTTTTCCTTTACATTATTGTAAAAGCCAAGGTATCGTCTTTATTTTATTTTGTGTTTTCTAGATTAAAGTAAAGTATTTTATTATATTTTGTGTTTTGTGTTTCTTGCCTTACCACAGATTATCAGACAAGCAGTCACTCTTTTTTTCCTTTTTTTTTTTTTTAATTTAAGTATATGTGGCCCAGCACTGACACCTGCTAGTTGGAAGACTGCCGACCACCATTTCCAACACGTTTCCATCACAATATTTATATATATACAAGAAGGTACATTGGGATTGTGATGATACAAAGCATAGTAATTACATTCTTGTAAAGCCACTAGTACGCACAGCGTTTCGGCAGGAGAATGTTTATTGTCGCAATATTACCTGTTAAAAATTCACTAAAATTACAATAGGTACAGTTTCATACACTATTTACACAGTAAAACACTGTATTACACACTCAGTACTTCGAAAGTGAGTAATAATCAACGAAGTAGCCCATGGAACACAGCGCGACTTCGCTCTTAGTGCACCAGGTACAGATAAATTGTCGCTTCCTGTTTCTTCATTCTGTGTGCTTGCAAATAACACACTTACGTACACCCTTGGCTTTAATACTTGCAGGTTGTATGTAGCCAAGCTTGTAAAGCATAAGGTAGTATTGATAAGATTATAGGAAAAGATCAGTTTGTAAGGTAGTCTTGAAAAGATCGCTTTGTATGGTCCCACACAAAAAGAGATTCAGCTAGCTACCTCAAGGTTGTCCGTCAGTCAGAAAGAGATTCAGCTAGCCTCAAAGAGTGTCCGTCAGTTAGGAAGAGATTCAGGATTCTTGAAAATATCCATGGAAACACCACCATGTAAGCCGCTAACACTGTTCATCTATGCTATTTGTATCAGATGCATCATCACTGAACGCAGAAATGATTCACTCTATGTATCATCTAAATAAATTGTAGTATATAGGATTGCAAGGGTGACGCTCAGAGCTACAACTGGATATGCTCGCTGTATCGTCCCATAGGTGCTGTATCACTTGCATCCGACCTTTGTGTCAGACCCATAACCCACCAAACATTTTGCTTTTTAAAAAGTCCTAAAAACGACATTTCATTGTTTTGGGCACGTTTTAAATTACGTTTACAATACGTATTTTGAGAATTTGTAAAGACGACCTTAAAACGTGAGGTCAAAACGTTTTAATAAAACGTATTTTAAATGTCATGATATACGTTTTGGAACAAAGGTTGAATTTATTAGGTA
>WNGS01074514.1:44493-57335 GCA_020271785.1 Procambarus virginalis | reverse complement strand
ACACACACGAACATGTACAACCGCACACACACACACACAACACATGCACACAAACACACTCACACAACCACAAACACACACACGTACATACTCACACACACATACATGTGCACTCACACATACATGTTCACATTCACACATACATACATGTACACATTCACACACACACACACTCATGCACACAAACACCCTTACACAAATACAAAGACACACACATGCACGTACATTTTTTTTTTTTTTTGAGATATATACAAGAGTTGTTACATTCTTGTACAGCCACTAGTACGCGTAGCGTTTCGGCCAGGTCCCTGGAATACGATCCCCGCCGCGAAGAATCGTTGTTACAACCAAGTACACATTTTACTGTTGCGTTAAACAGAGGCTACAGTTAAGGATTTGCGCCCAGTAAATCCTCCCGGCCAGGATACGAACCCATGACATAGCGCTCGCGGAACGCCAGCGAGTGTCTTACCACTACACCACGGAGACTGTACAAATAAAACATGCATGTAAACAAACAAACAAGACATGTAAACAAACATGCACACAAACACACACACGTGCGTATGCACACATGCACATAAACACACACACACAAACTCACATTAGGTAATTAACAATTAATTTAAATTATAAATGCAATAGAACGTCATTTACATATTTGCTAAAAATGTCTACGATTTCATTGACTGAAATTTACATATATTATACGTTCTAAAGACGACTTTATATAAATAGTTACCGTGTTACCATTCTGCTACCAAATGAAAACGTCAGAAAACGTTTTGTGTTTGCTGGGTTATTGCTCCTAGCTTCACCAATATTATGACCCTTATGTTCTTCAAACAGTAAGGTTTGAATCTCACCGACAGAGCGTTATCTTTCAACACCTCGTCGGACAGGTATTTGGGAGCCAGAGGCGCATGCGCCACCCATGGTTGCTCATTCAGTACTAACTCAGTCAGCAGCCCTAGGGCATTCTGGGAATTTTTTCCAAGACGGCTTCCTCTCACTGGAGGTCCTAAGAGTCCATTTCGTACACAACCAACCTCGTACATATTTAGAATTGGTACCGAAAAATAAAAAAAGAGTTTTCTCGGTTGGCGCAGTTTACCGCCGACCAAGAATACTTGGTTAGCGCAGTTAAGTGGTTAAACAACACGTGTACCATTTTCATGCTTCCGAATGATCTCGTTTTTCCTCTATTGTCATCCTCACATGCGCTTTCTTGACTTATCCTTACCACTGGCTTTCTTGGGACCCATGGTGAGATATATAATAACAACTTTTATGGTCAAATGGTCAAAAATCCAACAAAACACTGAAAATCCTGGTGAAAAAATCAGGCGGGATAGTCACTGGGCGCGAGGCACTGGTAAACTGAGGGGCGATCACCATACCACCACGTACTAAGTCGGCCTGTACGCGTATCAACACCCTCGCCTTCCAAGGCAAATTTTCCGAGCAAATCCTACTCGTATTCCGAAAAACTCGTATACAGGGACACTCGTATTCCGAGGTACCACTGTATATTATCATCGGACAATGTATTTATATGATATATAGCAAATTAGAGCATATTAACATAGTTATTCATTATTATTTGTTTTTATGTATTACTCAGCAATGATATTAAAGGCTAAATGATCTGTTGGATATGCACCAACTGCGTATCCACTTTGTGGACACTTCTTACTACTATTCTTCTTCTTTGAGCGTCGGACAGGTGCTTGCATCTCTTTTTTTACTGATTCAGTTTCAGTTATTAGGAGCTGTTATCCTTATCAACAAAACGTTCTTATTTTCTGGGGGGAGCCCCGTCGGCTCCCCGGAGCTATCCCAGGCTGATATGCTAATGTCAGACTTTGGCATCAGTCATGTGTATGGAGTTCTTAGGCCTACCGGGGACCACGGCCAGAACCAGGCCCCCTCAGAGAGGCAAGGGGAGCAATGGCCTATAGAAGCCCCCGTGTGGTTGGAAGCATTTTATGTCTGCCATCGACCGGGACAGGCACCCAGAAAGGCAAGCGTCCCAAAACAAACCCCTATTCTGGTTAAAATTGCTACCAAAACCCGAACTAGTGGATAGAACTCCCCAACAGAAAACAAGCAAACTAGTGTGACGTCACACGCCGCCGCGCCGCTGTCTGCGCAGCTCCCCCCTCCCCGGGTAGGGGAAGGGGAAGCCACAGACCCTCCACGCCGGCTACCCACATCTCAGTTCTTGAGGCTGATGCTATAGGCGAAGGTCGTGTGCTCTGGCTCCGGTGTCGTTACAGCACTGTGCTTTGCGTGTGGTGTTTGTTTTTGTGGGTGCGTGAGCCAGGAGTAATTTTCAGTACTCGGGCTGCATGCGCCTAGGGCTTCCTTCCCTAGGTGCCCTGTAAGTACTGCCCTTGGGGCTTGGGGCCACCTTCCACAGGCTCCTCGGGGTCTGCCTCTGCTGGTCCGTTTTACCTTTTCCGGCGGTTTTTCGGCCGCCTGTTGGGCTCTTGGGTGTTCTGTTCTTCCTTGTTACTGGCAGGTAAGAGGCAGTTTGCACTGGTAGGGGCGCAGGGTGCTGCACAGCTTGTATTCCCGACATAGCGGCCGGCTCTGTTCCTTGGGGTTCGCTGTCCTGTTGCGGGGTTTTGTTTTTCTTTTTGTTTTTGCCTGATGGGGGGTTCTGTCCTATTCATTCCTTAGTTTTTGCCCTTCCACGGTTCTACTCGGTGGCGCCCCCTGCTAGGTCCCCGTGAGGGTACACGTCCCTGGGGTACAGCTATAGAAGTTTGCTTGGTAGTTTTGGGCGCCGGTTAGCAGCGCCCTGCCTGGGACTACCTGAGCGCGAGTCCTCTTAAAGTAAATGCTCAGGACCCTGGGAATCCCCTAGGGGGCGCGTGGGTCCGATGGATGTGACCCTGGAGTCCCCACTCGCTGTGTGCGAGTTTGAGGGTTGCTCGGTCCCCTTGTCTCAGGGTGACCCTCATTGTTTTTGCCTCTGCCACGCTGCCTGTTGGGTCGGTGATACTTTCGACCCTGAGTCCTGTGACTGTTGCTGCTTGCTTGTGACTCAATTTACCCAATCCTCTGATGATTCTCTTCGCGTACAGGCGGCGCGTGCGTTGCAGCCTAGGTTTCGTCTGTTGCAACGTGCTCAGTTGGTTGCTCACCCAGATGCCCCGGGGCTGCCCCGCTTTGCTTTTCGAGACCCGGACTTGGGGGTGAGGGTCGCTTCGATCCTGGTTCAGTCCGCGCCTCCTCGTCCTTCCCCTACTGTTTGTTCTGGTCCCCCCCTCTTGCTTCCGGCCCCGAAGCGTCTGAGGGTTTCGGTGTCGGAGCAGGGGTCACTTGATCTCGAGACTCGGGCAGTTTCGGGGGGTGCCCCTTCCGGGGGGGGGCGGCAGAGGCATTCGAGTCTTGTCTCCTGGCCGAAGCTTCGGGGTCTGACCAGTGGGCCCCCTTCCTCCAACTTTTCCGGCTGCTCCGTCCTTGTCTTGTGGGGTCGGGGCTTGTGTGAGGACTCGGCCTCGGAACCTGTGGTGATGGACCTCGAGGCTGGGGGGGGGCTGACTTGGGGGCCATGGGCTCCGCTGGACCCCGCCTGGATTTTTCTTCCCTCTGAGCGGGGCTTATTGTTACAAGGAGTGGGGTTTTCTTTCCCCCCCCCCCCTCTGCGTACGAGTTGGATTTGGTGTCGGCCCCTCCCCGGGTTTGGTTCCGTGTTCCCCCGGGTACGTCAGTTCCGTCTTTCCGGAGGTTTTCGGCTTATCGCATCCAACCTGGTGTGGTGCGGGCAGCCTTTGCAGCTTACCTCCTGCGTGACCCGGTTTATTCCTCGGAAATGGATCCGTCCGAGTTCAGGTTTGGGACTTCGTTCCCTTTCTGGCTCCGTTACGAGGTTCCAGAGTCTTCCTGGCTAGCAGACTGCCCCTTTTTTTGTTTTGGATTCCTGGCATACCTTCTGTCGTTCCCGCACGCTGGAGTGGCGGGAAGCTTCCACGGTGCTTCAGGTTTTCCTGGGGGGCGAGCTTGAGTACCTGAATGAGTGCTTGTTTGCCCCTGCCCTTCCCCGCGATGTGGGCGTTATTCAGCTCCATGTGCAGGTTCCCATCCTTTCGGCAGCGCTCGTTGCGGAGGACTTGCGCGCCTGGGGCCTTTTGGCTTCGGCCTTGCGGTTCTTTTCCATCCTGGAGCTGTCCTCGGATTGGCTCGTGGAGGATGTGAGGACGCTTGGGTCCGTCCCGGGGTCCGGCACCTTGTCCTCGGCTGCGTGTTCGTCGGCTGCCTTGTTGAAGCTGTTCATGCCAATTTTGCGGGATGCGGTTTCCCTGTTTTATACTTCCCGTCTCGCGTGTCGGCAGACGGTGCTGGGTTCCTCCTTGGAATCTGCTTGGGCTCTGGCTCTTAGGCGTTCTTCACCTTTTTGTCCTCTTCTGTTTGAGGAGTCGGCCGTGGCGCAGTTTATTCAGGCTGCGTCAGCGGCTTGTCGTCCGATGTCGGACTTGTTGGTTTTCCGGGGGTCCCAGGGTGGGTCTTCCTGGAAGGGTCGTGCCAGGGCTCGGGGTTCTTCTCGTCGTGGTAGGCCTCTGGTGTCAGGTTCGGGTTCGGCTCCTGCTGCGGACCCTCCCTCGTCTGGTCGGTGCGGTGTTCGCTCTGTGCGGGGTTCTGGGTCTCGTAAGGGTCGCCGGCCCCTTTCGCGGTTTGCCCCATTGACGGGGCGATGGGGGGGGGGCGGCTTGCGCTGTTCGCCCGTGCCTGGTCCCACGATTCGTGGGCCTTTCGGTCGTGTCTGGCGGTCTGCGGTGGCGTTGGGTGGCCCCTCCCCCTTTGGGGGAATCGGGGCTGGCAGGGCAAGTTTCTTCCCCTGCGCTCTGTCGAGTCGTCTTGGAGTGGGTACGCTTGGGCGTTGTCGAAACGACGTCGTCCCTCAGATGGGTTTCCCTTCTGTTTCCGGTTCCGAAACGGGACTGCGCGGACGTGAGGTTCATTCTGGACTTGTCCCGTCTGAACCCCTGGGTTCATTGCCCCTCCTTTCGGATGACTTCGCTGTCTCGGGTTCGGCTCCTTTTGGAGCCGGGCACTTGGATGGTATCCCTGGACTTCTGGGACGCTTATTGGCATGTTCCGATTCATCTGAGGTTCAGGGACTGGCTCGGTTTTGTTATGGGGCGTCAGAGTTACCGCTTTCGTTGTCTCCCGTTTGGGTTGAACCTGGCACCTTGCGTGTTCATGCACCTTACACGGGTTGTGGTAGCTCGTTTGCGTCTCCTAGGTGTTCGGGTGTTGGCCTACCTCGACGACTGGCTGGTTTGGGCTCCCAGCCGGTCAGCTTGCTTGCTAGCCAGGGATTTGGTTCTTTCCCAGCTCGCTGGGTTCGGGTTCTTAGTGAACTGAAGGAAGTCCCACCTGGTTCGCTCTCAGGTTCGGACTTGGCTGGGTCTCGTTTGGGACTTTCGAACCGCCTCCTTGTCTCTCCCTCCGGAGTCTCTCCTGCGGCTGCGGTCCCACCTTCGTCTGTTTCTGGTAGGCCCTCGGGTCACCCGGCGGTTGCTCGAGGGCCTGTGCGGGAGCCTGAACTTCGCGATGGTGGTCTACACGCCGGGTCGGGTTTGGCTTCGTCGGCTGTTCTGGTTCCTTCGGGGTCCCCCCTTCCGCCTCTCTCGCGATCGCAGGGTTCGACCCCCGGGGGTCTTGCATCGGTTGCTGCGTCACCGGCTTCCTCTTCGGGTTTTTCAGGGTTCAGTGCCATGGCGCCTACCTGAGCCCCTCGCTCGATGTGTACATGGCTGCGTCGTCTCTCGGCTCGGGTTTTGTGACCAGTGCTCACCAGGCCGGCCAGGGGCGTTGGGGTCCGTCCTTCCGTCGAGCTCACAGCACGGTGCGGGAGTTCGCGGCAGTGTGGTTCGCTCTTCGGAGGATTCGGGTGGCCCGTGGATCGACGATCCGGCTCCATTCGGACTGCTCTCCGGTGCTTCATTGCCTGAACCGTGGAGGTTCGATGCGGTCCTTGTCTCTTTGGGGTTGGTCGCTTCGGGTGACTCACCTGCTGAGTTCTCAGGGTTTGGCTCTCCTGGCGGTTCACGTACGGGGCGTGTCCAACGTCTTGGCCGACGCCCTGTCTTGCTTCGTTCCCCTCTCCACGGAGTGGACAGTCGCCGACAAGTCCTTCCGTTGGCTTTGCCAGACGTTCGGGCATCCCGAGGTGGACCTCTTCGCGTCGGCGTGATCGCGGCGTCTTCCCGTCTATGAGGCGCCCTTCCCCGATCGTGAGACCGTTGGGGTCGACGCCTTGCGGTCGAGGTGGGGGTTCCTGTACCTCTTTCCCCCAGTTCAGCTGTTGCTCCAGGTCCTGACTCGCTTAGAGACTTACCAGGGGAGAGTTGTCCTTCTGGCCCCTTGGTGGCCGGCCCAGCCTTGGTTTCAGGGGCTGGTTGCTCGGTGTCCGAACCCGGGGGGTTTTCCGCGGCTCCGCCTCTTTCAGCAGATCGGGCCGGTACGTCACGTGGCTGGTTCGATCTTCTCCTCGAGTCTTCGCGTATGGAATTTTTGACTCGAGTTTATCATCATCTCTTTGGTGATCAGGTGGCCTCCTTGTTGGTGTCTCACCTGCGGGCTTCTTCTCGGCGGCAGTATGAAGTTTCCTGGCAGTCCTTCTGTTTCTTTTTGCATCTTCGTCGTGTTAATTCATTGTCTGTTCGGGTGGTCTTGTCATTCCTCTCGTGGTTGTTTCAGGACCATCATCTTATGCCTCACACTGTCGCCTAGTATCATGCGGCGCTGGCGGAGCCGCTTCAGCTTTCCTTCGGTATCGATATTACGTCAGCGCTGTTTCGCAAGCTATCTCGTGCACTGTTTCACCTCCGGCCTGCTCATGTGCCGCCTGAGCCGTCCTAGTCTTTGGACAGAGTGCTCGCTTTCCTTTCGTCTCCTCGTTTTGTTGTGGCCCCTTCGGTCCGGAATTGTTTTTCCAAGGCTCTTTTCTTGTTGGCTTTGGCCTCTGGGGGTCGGGTCGGGGAGCTTCATGCTCTTCTCCGGCGCAGGGGTTTCTGCTCTTTTGTCGTGGTGATTGTTTTGTTCGCTTGCAGCCGTCTCCTTCTTTTCTGGCAAAGAATGAGACAGCTGCGTTCGGAGGGGTCCGTGGGTGGTTGATGCTTGGTTGGTCAGGCCGGGGGTGCATCATGTTTTACGTCCGGTTGCGGCACTTCGCCGTAATTTGCGCACCACGGTTTCCGTGTCCGGGGACGTGCTGTGGGTTGATCCGGTTTTCCTTCTTCCCTGTTCACGGGTGCGGGTCTCTCAGGTCGTCTGCAGGGTTATTAAGTCCAGCCAGCCTGCGGTCTATCCCCGTGCCCATGACGTTCGTAAGTTCGCGGCTCTTGTTGCCGTCTTTGGGAATATGTCTTGGTTTGATATTCGGGCGCGGGGATTTTGGCGGTCGAACAGGGTCCTGGCTGCTCGTTACCTTGTGAATGTCCTTGGGCCCCGTTGGGCCTGTGTTGCTTTGGGTCGGCGGTTGCAGCCAGTTGTCTCGGCTTCGAGTTGAGGAGTGAGCGACGACCGCCTCCCGGGTAAGTCCCTCTTTTTCCGTCTGTGGGTAGTTAGCTCCGGGGGAGCCGACGGGGCTCCCCCCAGAAAACCAGCGTTGAATGTAATGAAACGCCATTTTCTGGGTGAGTCCTGGAGGCTCCCCGGCATCCCTCCCTCCCTCCAGTCGGCGGTTTCTTCGCGTTTTTGACATCCAGCCTCAAGAACTGAAGTGTGGGTAGCCAGCGTGGAGGGTCTGGGACTCCCCCCTTCCCCCTCCCGGGGAGGGGGGAGCTGCGCAGACAGCGGCATGTGACGTCACACTAGTTTGCTTGTTTTCTGTTGGGGAGTTCTATCCACTAGTTCGGCTTTAGGTCGCAATTTTAACCAGAATAGGGGTTTGTTTTGGGGCGCTTACCTTTCTGGGTGCCTGTCTCGGTCGATGGCAGACACAGAATGCTTCCAACCACACGGGGACTTCTATAGGCAATTGCTCCCCTTGCCTCTCTGAGGGGGCCCGGTTCTGGCCGTGGTCTCCGGTAGGCCTAAGAACTCCATACACATGACTGATGCCAAAGTCTGACATTAGCATATCAGCCTGGGATAGCTCCAGGGAGCCTCTGGGACTCGCCCTGAAAATGGCGTTTCATTACATTCAACGCTGGGTTTTTTTTTAATTCGTCTAAAATCAATTTCTGAAAATATTTTGTTGAAAATTTCAAGATACTGAAGCCAATAAGTTGGAGATTTGTTTAACATTTTTAAGTTATTTTTACGTAATTCGAATATGTTTTGCTAACAAGCCCCCAATATGTGCGGTAATAGGCACGGTCTAAGGGTTAACCCTCGCACCCCTAAGAGCTTTTTGGCCTGCAACAATGCCAGGCGTAAAAAAAAATCCAAAAAATTCTTTCATCTAACAAAAGTGTTCATTTGTGTTCCCTGATCACGGAGAAAAGAATAAGAAAATTGTAGGTGACATATTTTGGCTGCAATAGGGCGGGGAAGTCTGGCAAAAAAAAGGAAGCATTGACAGAGCAAGCATCGGAGGGGCTCTGTTCTGCCCGAACTGTCAGGCGGGAGTTGCCACAAAGATATTATTACCTAATTGTTTCAATGTCTGATTGATTTTTCTTAGTTTTTTGCTGTAATATTATTCAATAGTGTGTAGTGTTATATATTTATATAATATAATGTGTGAACCATCGCTATACTCAAAATTATGGTGTGCATATTAGTGATTAAATTATTATGTTCATAAAGCAATAAACAAATAGTTTTGCTGTTATTGCACTATATACACAGGTTATATATAAATATCTGCATGTTTTGGTCACCATAATGAACCACTAAGTTGGTATAGTGAGTCAAAAAGCAACGAGGAGTGACCGCCAGGCACTGGTTGCCACTCCCTTCCTCAACTCTCCTCACCTCACTCGCCAGCATTCTTCTCCCACCATACTATTTTTGCTTCTATTCACTCTATACAGACATTATATATAAGTATCTACGTATTTTGTTCACCATAACTGTACATCTAAAATGGTATGGGGAGTTCAGACAATAGCAGAAGTCACCACACAGAGTCAGCTAACGCTCCCTCCCCTCCCTCACTCATTCAAGGCCAAATACACTAACATTCCTCCTCCAACCATACTATTTGTGGTATTATTACACTATATTCACACATATATATATATATATATATATATATATATATATATATATATATATATATATATATATATATATATATATACATATATATATATATATATATATATATATATATATATATATATATATATATATATATATATATGTCGTACCTAGTAGCCAGAACGCACTTCTCAGCCTACTATGCAAGGCCCGATTTGCCTAATAAGCCAAGTTTTCATGAATTAATTGTTTTTCGACTACCTAACCTACCTAACCTAACCTAACCTAACTTTTTCGGCTACCTAACCTAACCTAACCTATAAAGATAGGTTAGGTTAGGTTAGGTAGGGTTGGTTAGGTTCGGTCATATATCTACGTTAATTTTAACTCCAATGAAAAAAAATTGACCTCATACATTATGAAATGGGTAGCTTTATCTTTTCATAAGAAAAAAATAGAGAAAATATATTAATTCAGGAAATCTTGGCTTATTAGGCAAATCGGGGCTTGCATAGTAGGCCAAAAAGTGAGTTCTGGCTACTAGGTACGACATATATATATATATATATATATATATATATATATATATATATATATATATATATATATAAGTATCTACATGTTTTATTCACTATAACTGTACAACTAAGCTTGTATGGTGAGTTCAGGCAATAAGAGATGTAGCCAGTCGTAAGTGGCATATATTACCCGCTATGGGGCAGGGAGGTCTGGCAAAAAACAGGCGCCGACTCAGTTTGCGTCCCAGACGGTCTGTCGGGCAGGAGTGGCCACAAAGAGATAATTACCTAATTATTTTAATGTCTCTGATTTTTCATAGTTTTTTCGCTCTAGTATTATTCAATAGTATGTAGTGTGATATATTTATATAATAAAATGAGTGAATCATCACAGTACTCAAAATTATGGTGTGCATATTGTTGATTCAATTATTATGTTCATCAAACAGTGAACAAATATTTTGTTGGTTATTACACTATATACACAGGTTATACCTAAGTATTTGCATGTTTTGTTCACCATAACGAACCACTAATTTGGTATTATGAGTCAAAAAGCAACGAGGAGTGACCGCCACACTCCAGCCAGCCACTCCCTGCCACTCACTCCTTCAGCACCTCACTCGCCCACATTCTCCTCCCACCATACTGTTTTTGCTTTTATTCACTATACAATGGGGCCTCGACTTCCGATGCTAATACGTTCCCAGAGACGGATCGGAAGTCGAAATATCGGAAATCGAAATATCGGAAGTCGAAGCGAATTTTCCCATAAGAAATAAAGGGATTTGAATTAATCCGTTCCCCACCCTCCAAAATATTAACATAAAGATACATTTTATACTGAATACAATGTTTTTTTCTAACTGCAATACAGTACCAAAACTTCACTTACCTCTATGGAGGGATTTCGATGGCGTATGGAAGATGGTGATGAGGGGGGAGGAGGAGAGTTGTTACTGTTTGGAAGGGGAGTCTCCTTCCATTATCACATCAGGCAATGATATTTTCTCTGGGGTACTCTCTCTCCTACGTTTTGCCTGAATACCACTAGGACCTGGTTGTGGTTCAGTGCTTGTTTGTCTCGCTACAAATTTGTCAAGAGACATTTGTTTTTCCCTTCTTTTTAACGTTAGTCTCATATGTTGAGCCTTACCACTGACTTTCCTGGGACTCATGGCGTATTATATAATAATTACTTTAATGTTCAAAATGCAAAAAATCACCACAAAAGCAGAATTTCTTATAGGCGCGATCGTCACTAAGCGGGTAGCTGTAGTAAACTGAGGCAGATCGGATTGCGTGACCGGGAACCACGCGCTCGGCCGACCCGAACGTGTACCAACAAATATCGGATGTCGACGACACCATCAGATGTTGAGTCGCATTTTTTTTATGAAATTTTTATCGTAACTCGAATTTATCGTAAGTAGGGGCAATTGGATGTTGAGGTGCCACTGTATACAGATGTTACATACAGGGGTACCTCAGTGTAAGAGTTTAATTCGTTCCTGGAGACGGCTCGTATTCCGAAGCTAATTTTCCCATAAGAAATAATGGGAAATGAATTAATCCGTTCCTGACTACCCCAAAAACCCCACATCAAACTAAATTTTTATACCTAATTCATCTAAATAAACCTACAAAACTATGTTCAAGTTATTACTTACCTTGTTGTTGAATGCTGTAGGCGTATGGAAGATGGTGAGGAGGGGGGGGGAGGAGGAGAGGAGTTACTGTTTGGAAGGGGAGTCCCCTTCCATTATCACATCAGGCAGTGAGGACCTTTCTGGTGTGCTCTCCCTGGCACGTTTTATCTGAGTGCCACTAGATCCTGGTTGAGGCTCACTGCTCGATTTTCTCACCACAAATCTGTCCATGGAAGCTTGCTTTTCCCTTCCGAATGATCTCTTGTTTCTCCTCTAATGTCATCCTCACATGGGCTTTCTGGCCTTTATCCTTACCACTGGCTTTCTTGGGACCCATGGTGAGATATATAGTAACAAATTATATAGTCAAATCACAAAAAAACCAACAAAACACTGAAAATCCGTGAGAAGAATTGATGTAGGGTAGTCACTGAGCGCGAGACAATGGTAAACTGAGGGGAGGAGGGGTGACATTCACCGAACCACCACGAGCTAGGTCAGCCTGTACGCGTATCAACAAACTCGCGTCCCGAGGTAGTCCTCGCGTTCCGAGACATATTTTCCGAGGAAATCCTGCTCATCTTTCAAAAAACTCACATACAGGGACACTCGTGTTCCGAGGTACCACTGTAGTTACTCACATCGTATATGTATGTACTGCGGGGTTTAAGGGTTAAATGAGCGTGCAGACGCTGCTGCTAAAGCATACTATCCGCACTTGTCCCATCTCCCGTAAAGGTATTCCTTATTCCGACTTTTACTCAGTCAGCCATTTCCCCATCCTTGCCCATTGGCAGGGTTGTTGGTCTTCTGTTACTGGTAACAAACTGCGTGCTCTTAAGAGTAATGTGTCCCCATGGCCTTCTTTCCACCGTAATCGGCAGTGGGGAAACGGCTCTGTCGAGATTGCGTATTGGCCATATACGCTTAACTCAGGGGCAGTTAATGGCACGCTGCCCTGCTCCTTATTGTCCAGACTACATTGTCCCTCTTACTGTTGTGTATATCCTTGTTGAATGTCCTGACTTCCAGGGCGAACGTTTGTCTTGCTTCCCGACCATCCCTCGATAGAATTCTTTGTGAATCGGTTACCTTTGATATCGTTCGCCTTATATGTTTCTGTTCTCATATTGGCATTCTTAACAATATTTAGCGCCCTCTGATTGTTCCGCACATTTGATGGTGCTACATAGCCTTCCGGGCTTGGTGCCTTTTTTGACAATTACTAGTACATACCTATTTCTTTGTGTGCGCGTGATATCCAAACCCCTGTAAATATAACTGATATCAACAAGAGCGTGGCTGATTTTGAAAGAGAAATTGACAACATGCCCATGCACTCAGCTCCAGGTCCAGATTCATGGAATTCGATATTTATAAAGACATGCAAGGTGCCAGTAGCACAGTCACTCAGTGTATAATGTGGAGGAAGAGCTTGGACACGGGGGGGGGATACCAGATGCGCTTAAATCAGCAGACATTGCCCCTCTACACAAGGGAGGGAGCAAAG
>WNGS01074514.1:20722-43493 GCA_020271785.1 Procambarus virginalis | reverse complement strand
CATTGGCAAAGAAATATAGACCAGTTGCATTAATTGTCCCACATAATAAAAGTATTTGAGAGAGTGATAAAGAGTCAGGTCATGAGTTTCATGGAGACCAATGACCTCCCTAATCCAGGCCAACATGGATTTAGAGTAGGAAGATCGTGCCTTTCACAGCTACTTGACCATAACGACAGTCATTGAGGCATTAGAAAAAAAATAGAATGCAGATATCAGATATGGTATAAACGGACTTTGCAAAGGCATTCAATAAATGTGTCCATAGAGTGATAGCACACAAAATGAGGTCATTGGGAATAACCAGTAAAGTAGGGTGCTGGATACTCAGTTTTCTGTCGAACCGAACACAAAGAGCAACACAGTCAACCATATAAAATTGACTTCAAGTGCAGTTAAAAACTCTGTACCTTAGGGTATGGTCCTTGCACCACTGCTGTTCCTCCTTCTCATATCAGATATAGACAAAAGTACAAGGCACAGCTTCATATCATCCTTTGCAGATGACACAAAAATCTGCATAAAAATTTCCCCTGCTGAAGACATTGAAAAAACTACAAGCAGATATTAATAAAGTTTTCGACTGGGCAACAGAAATACCATAATGTTTAAACAGTGATAAATTCCAGGTACTGTACTCAGGGACGGTAAAAATGAGGACCTTAAACATAATACAGGGTAGAAAACACAATCAAATCTATCCATAGTAGGAAAGCAGCATGTAAAGGATTTGGGAATAATGATGTCTGACGACCTAATGTTTAGAGAGCATAACAGAGCAATTATTGCGTCAGTCAGAAAAATGATGGGATGGATTATGAGAACCCTTATATCTAGGGATCCAATCACAATGGTTGTACTATTCAAATCACTTGTACTGTCCCATCTTGAGTATTGCTCAGTACTCACTTTCCCCTTCAGAGTAGGAGAGATTGCTGAAATAGAGGGCTTCTTCTTGAGGTCATCTTGAGATGATTTCGGGGCTTTGGTGTCCCCGCGGCTCGGTCTTCGACCAGGCCTCCACCCCCAGGAAGCCGCCCGTGACAGCTGACTAACACCCAGGTACCTGTTTTACTGTTAGGTCGCCCTCCCCATCCGGCCCGTTGGCGCCGTGAGGGGGTTTGGTGGACGGCTGCCGGAGTGTGATGCTCTGTGGGACAGTCCTCTGTTATTTTATGGCCTTATGCTCCTGCTCCCCCCTCCCCGCTCAGCTCGTTGCTGCTGTGAGGGGGGGCTTAGTGGGCGGCTGCTGGAGTGTGATGCTCCTTGGGACAGTCCTCTGGCCTTTTGTAGCCTTGTGCTCCTGCTACTGTCCTCTCCAATTTTGCTGAGCACCTTTTCCTTTTCCTTCTGTTTCGTTTTTCTCCCCTCTCTTCTCCTATCAGCTTGCCGTTTCCAGCCGACCTTTTGCTTGTTTTGGTTATTCCTTTGGACTTCTCTATTTTGATGCCCAGGTGCTTGGGGAGGCATACTCTTGCACCCGTAGAACTGTAGTACCCAACGTCGAGAGCGAAGGGAACCTTTTATTGTCAATCCCCCTTTCGTCACTGAACCCGATCTCGACGGACTGTCGGTTCTTAAGGTGGCGTTTGTGGGGCGTATACTCACGACGCACCCCTGGGGGGCCCCGGCATGATCGGCGATGGCTTCTTGTTGGGTGTCCTGCCTCTAATTGTGGCTCCATGGTGGGTGTGGGGGCACATTCGTGAATGAATCTTCCTTTTCGTAGTGATGATAAATACTATTTCCCCTGTTTCTGCTTTAACTTCTCAGGCTCGTGGGGTGGGCGACCAAGCCCCCGAGTCGGTCTGTGTTGGAAGACTGGGCTCTGTAGCCTCCGCTACATTGGGCCCCGACCTTGCTCCTCCTTTGGCTTCTCCGACTCCTCCCCTCGGGTCCCCTCCCTCTGTGGTTGGGTCGAGCCCCAAGCCCCCAGTGTTGACTACCTCGTCCCCTGACGCGGCTTCGTCTCTCATTGTGACTACTGCACCTTTTACCCCCGTGACTTCCGGGGGTTCTCATCGCTGTTCCCGCCACGGCCGCACTCACACGATCCCTTCCCGTAATAGTACTTACAATGCCTTGTTTGGTCCCGCTACATGGGCTAAATACTTTGATCTCCACCATCTGGATTCTACTCCTCCTGACGATTTCTCCCTCCATAAACACCTTGTTGATTCAGTAGATGCCAATGTTACTTTTAACTCCACCAGTTCCGGCACGCGTGTCGTCGCTGCTCCTTCTCAGGATGCAGCTACTCGCTTAGCCGCTTTGTCCTGCATTGCGGAGACCCCTGTTCGGGTCTCCAAAAACGCTCGGTTAAATGCCAGTGTTGGCACTGTTCTCCTCCCACCCCATGTTGCAACTGGCGTTCGGGACCTCAATGATTGCCATGAAGATATTAAACATATCCTCGAAGCCCAAGGCCATTCTGTCCTCCGGGTGGACACGTTTACTCGACCCCCTCGTGGTCGTCGCCGTCAGCCCCTTCGAGTTGTAAAAATCACCTTTGATAGTAGAACCCTTCCGCCCTCTGTTATTCTTGCTGGTGCCAGATGCTCCGTTCAGGAGTACATTCCCTCTCCTAGAATTTGCAATAAGTGCTGGAAGTTTGGGCACGGTGTCCTCAAATGCACCAGTACTGTGTATCTCTGCCCCTTGTGTGGGGACGATAGTCATTCTAAGTCCGAGTGCACTTCTCCCCAGGCTCGCTGTCTCAATTGCGGTGAAGCCCACCCTTCCTTCTCACGCTCGTGTATGCACTATAAACTCGAGGAAGCCGTCCTCAACTTGAAGCACCGTGATCGTCTGTCTTTTCCTGAAGCGAGACGCCAAGTTCGTCGTCTCACCCCTTTCGTGGGCGTCTCCTACGCTCGCGTGTTGCGTTCTACCTCTCCTCGTCCTTCCCGTCTTCCTCAGTCTCACAACCGTTTCCAGACCTTAAACCCGACCACACCCACCACCCCCTCCCCTATTCCTTTGCCTCCTGCCCAGATGGTCTCCCTCCTGGTTCTCCATCTGGGATTTCCCCCCTCCCTACCCAGTCCGCCATATCTTCTTTGTCTTCTTCCCCATCTCCCCCCACTCTTTCTTCCCGACCCTCCCCCCAGTCTCTTGACCCTCCACGCCGCCTGTCTGTCCAAGCTGATATCCATCATCCTCCCAGCAATCTTCGTGTTGTTCGCTCTCGTTCCTCTTCTCCTGCTGAGACCATTGAGTCTGTCGCCCAGTACGTTGTTACTGGAACGCCTGTCTCTTTGAGTCAGAAACGTAAGCCTGGATCCTCTCCTTCTTCCTCTCCGGCGGGTAAGAAGGTTTCGCTTTCTTCCTCGCCCCCTCCCTCTGACTCTCACTCCTTCCCCTCACATTTCCGTGGTCGAACCCCCTGTCTCTGATATGGAGGTTTCTTCTGCCCCCGCTTCCCTCTCTGTTGCTGCCCTTCCTGAGGTGCACTCCCTGATTTCTGCCCCCCCTCCTCCAACTGTCCTTGCCTGCCCCTCTCAATTGTCTCCTCCTCTTCTGGACCCCGTCAGTCCGCCTCTGGTCTGTTCTCTCGCTCCCTTCTCTCTCTCCTTACTAAGTTTACCCATGCCCCCTAACCCTGATTTTACTGACCCTGCTCCTGACCCTGACCCTACTCCGGACCCTGATCCTGACCCTGATCCTGAGATTCTTTCATAAACTGTGTTCCTCTTTACCTTAATTTCTTTCTTGTTCTCTATTCCTATCCTATCTCTTTGATAATGTCTATTCTTCAGTGGAATATTCGTGGATTTTATGCCAACTTCCATGAACTCCAACTTCTAATTACACAGTTTACACCACTTTGTGTTTGTCTCCAGGAACCAATGCTTGGTGCTCGTCCTGGTCACTTTCGTGGTTATTCCTTTCTTTCTCCCCCCCCCCAGCTCTTGCTGGGGCCCATAACTCTACTGCTCTCTTAATTCGATCTGATATTCCCTTCGTCCCCCTCCTTCTTCCGTCCCCTATCCATTGTTCTGCTGCCCGTGTTTTTGTGGGTAAATGGTATACAGTCTGTTCCATTTATCTCCCTCCTAATGTCCCTCTTTCCCTTCCTGATCTTAAGCACCTCCTGGACTCCTTGCCAGAGCCGGTGCTCCTTTTGGGTGATTTCAACTGTCGACATTCCCTATGGGGTGATGTTCTGACAAACACCCGAGGCCGTCTTCTCGAACCGTTCGTCCTCGGTTCATCTCTATCTCTTCTGAATTCTGGTGAGCCCACTCATGTGGACTCTCGAACTCGCACCCTTTCCTGTCTTGATCTTTCTCTCTGCTCGTCGTCCCTCTACTTAGATTTCACGTGGCAGGTTCTTGATGACCTCCATAACAGTGATCATTTCCCCATCCTCGTTTCCTTTTTCTCTTTCCACCCTCCTCTTTCCTTCCCTAGGTGGCAGTTTGCCAAGGCTGACTGGTGCCTATTCACCCTCCGTGCTACTCTCTCTGACCTCTCCTCTCTGCCTCTTCCTCGCGCCCTCCTCCTTTTTTATGACACAGTCTTCAACGCTGCCCTCAGCTCTATCCCTCGCTCTTCCTCCCGGGGCACCCGGAAGTGTGTTCCCTGGTGGAATGCGGACTGTGCTCGGGCTGTCCGCTGTAAGCGTGCAGCCTGGAAAAAACACCGCCGCCGGCAGACGGCTGATTCTTTTATTCTATTTCGGAAGGCAAGTGCGGTGGCTCGTAGGACCATCCGTGCTGCTAAACGTGAGAGTTGGAAATCTTATGTTTCCACCATTACATCCGATACTCCTCTACCGCAGATTTGGAAGAAGATCCGCAAGATTGCAGGCAAGTTCGTTCCGGATGTCTCGCCAGTTCTCCACCTCCGTGGGACTCTTGTGGTGGATCCAGTGAAGGTCACGGCCGAACTGGGTTCCCACTTTTCCTCTGTTAGCTCTGGTTCTCATCTTCCCAGATCCTTCCTTCTTCGTAAGCCTGTTCTTGAATCTTATCCTTTAGATTTCCACACTCATCTCCGCCTTCCCTATAACGATCCTTTCTCTCTTTCTGAACTTCAGTCTGCCCTGGCCCTCTGCGGATCTACGGCAGCGGGCTTGGATGACGTTCATTGTCAGATGCTTCGCCATCTCTCTCCGTGCACGATTCAGTATTTACTGAATCTGTATAACCAGGTCTGGGAGTCGTCGTCCGTCCCTGAGGACTGGCTCGATGCTGTTGTACTCCCTATTCGGAAACCAGGGTCTCTCGGTACGTCCCCTCAGGACTTCCGCCCTATTGCTCTCACGAGTTGTGTTTGCAAGCTGTTTGAGCATATGGTAAATGTCCGTCTCATGTGGTTCTTGGAACGCCATCACCACCTCTCTCCTTCCCAATTTGGTTTTCGCAAGTGCCGCAGCATGACTGATGTCCTGGTGAACTTGGAGGTCTATATTCGTACTGCTTTTGCTGCGAAGACCTCCGTTGTTGCTGTCCTTTTTGACCTGGAAAAGGCTTATGACACGACTTGGAGATACCATATTCTGTCCCAACTTCGTTCTTTTGGCCTTCGTGGTAATCTCCCTCTCTTCCTTCAAAACTTTCTCTCTCATCGTACCTTTCGAGTTAGGCTTGGTGCCACTCTCTCTGCCTCTTTAAGACAGTGTGAAGGTGTGCCCCAAGGTAGTGTTCTGAGTACTACGCTTTTTCTGGTTGCCCTCAATGGTCTCCTTTCCTCCGTTCCTTCTGGCATCTTCTCCGCTCTTTATGTTGACGATCTTACTCTTTGCTGTCGAGGTGATGATTCGCCTCTCCTTCAACGGCGGCTTCAACTTGCGATTGATGCCGTGTCCTCTTGGGCCACCAATCATGGCTTCAAGTTCTCTACTACTAAGACTTGTGCCATGACTTTTACTCGGAAGCGGGTCGTTCTTCGTCCCTCTTTGTCACTTTATGGTCATCCCCTTGAGTACAAGGATTCCGCAAAGCTTTTGGGGTTATTCTTTGACACTCGTTTGTCTTGGTCGCCCCATGTCTCTTATCTCCGTGTGGAATGCTCTAAGGCTCTTAACCTACTTAAGATTTTGTCCCATACTTCTTGGGGAGCGGATAGGCGCACACTCCTCTATTTGCATTCCTCTCTCGTATTGTCTAAGCTCGATTATGGTTGCCCTGCATACTCTTCTGCTTCTCCTTCTACTCTTCGCCGTCTTGATCCTTTGCACCATACTGGGTTGCGCCTCAGCTCTGGTGCTTTTCGTTCCACTCCTACCCTCAGTTTGTACGTGGACACTGGCTTTCCGTCTCTCCAGGATCGCCGTGATCGTTACAGTCTTCGCTATCTAGCGCGATCCTTACAGCATCCTCACTCTCGCCTCTATCGTGCTTTGACTTTTACCCCTCCTGTAGTTCCTGTTCCTCTTCACCACCTTCCTCTTTCTGTCCGTTTGTCTCGCTTACAAGATTCTCTTTCGGTTCGTCTTACTACTGTTTCTCCTCGTATTGTTCCCTCCTTGCCCCCGTGGAGGGTCCCCCTTCCCAAATTTTGTACTTCTCTGACCCGCATCACTAAAGCTTTTACCCCTCCTACAGTTCTGAAACGCCTCTTCCTTGAGCACTTTTCTTCTCACTCCCACTCCGTTCCCATCTTCACCGACGGGTCAAAGTCTGCTGACGGTGTGGGCTACTCTGTTGTTTTTCCTGACCAGACTTATATGTGTCGCCTTCCTCCAGAGGCTAGCATCTTCACAGCAGAACTCTATGCTATTCTCTATGCTCTTCGTCTCCTGCTTTCCCGGGGACAGTCCCCCTTCATGGTAGTAGTTGACTCTCGTAGTCCCCTCATGGCTTTAGGGTCCTTTAATCCCGTCCACCCTGTGGTCATCGAGATTCAACATTGGCTGTTTCTTATCTCCAGTAAATTTAAGTCGGTTGCGTTTTGCTGGGTTCCCAGCCATGTTGGTGTCTCTTTAAATGAGCGTGCGGATAATGCCGCTAAGGACGCTATCCGCACTTGTCCCGTCTCCCGTAAAGGTGTTCCTTATTCTGACTTTTACCCAGTTATTCATGCCTCCATCCTTGCCCGTTGGCAGCGTTGTTGGTCTTCTGTTATTGGTAACAAACTGCGTACTCTCAAGAGTCGTGTGTCCCAGTGGCCTTCCTCCTGCCACCATAACCGACGGTGGGAAACGGCTCTAGCTAGGTTACGTCTTGGCCATACCCGTTTAACTCACGGTCACTTAATGGAGCGCCGCCCTGCTCCTTATTGTCCGAATTGCATTGTCCCTCTTACGGTCGTACATATCCTTGTTGAATCTCCTGACTTCCAGGACGAGCGTGTGTCTTGTTTTCCGACTGCCCCCCGCAGTCGTTTGTCCCTCAATAGAATTCTTGGCGACTCTGATACTTTTGATATCGTTCGCCTTATGCGTTTTTGTTCTCGTATTGGCATCCTTGGTGATATTTAGCGCCCTCTGATTATCCCGCATATTTGATGGTGCTACATAGCCTTCCCGGTTTGGTGCCTTCTATTAATAATTACTTACTTACTTAGGCTCCTGCTGTTGTCTTTTCTAATTGTGCTGGATTGCTTTTCTTTTTCTTTGTTAAGTTTTTCTCCCCCCCCTCTCTTCTCCTATCCGTTTGTTATTTCCTGCCGACCTTTTGCTTGTTTTGGTTTTTCTCTTGGACTTCCTCTATTTTGATGCCCAGGTGTTTGGGGAGTCATACTCTTGCACCTGTAGAACTGTAGTACCCAACGTCGAGAGTGAGAGGAACCTTTTATTGCCAATCCTCCTTTCGTCACTGAACCCGGTCTCGACGGACTGGTGGTGGCGGGGTATACTCGCGACTCACCCCTAGGGGGCCCCAGCATGATCGGCGATGGCTTCTTGTTGGGTGTCCGCCTCTAATTGTTGCTCCATGGTGGGTATGGGGGCACATTCGTGAATGAATATTTTCTTCTTCGTACCTATGTCTGATTCTGTTCCTCATTTACCTTCTCAGGCTCGTGGGATGGGCGACCAAGCTCCCGAGTTGGTCCGTATTGGAAGACTGGGCTGTGTAACCTCCGCTGCATTGGGCCCCGACCTTGCTCCTCCTTTGGCCGTTGCTACTCCTACTCAGGATGCGGCCTCCTGCTTGGCTGCTTTATCCTGCTTTGGCGAGACCCCTCTTTGGGTCTCCAAGAACGCTCAGATGAATGCCAGTGTTGGCACTATTCTCCTCCCGCCCCATGTTGCGACCCGTGTTCAGAATCTGCAGGACTGCCATGATGATATTCAGCATATCCTTGAGGCCCAGGGCCATTCTGTCCTCCAGGTAGACACGTTTACTCGTCCCCCTCAACCTCTTCGGGTTGTGAAGACTACCTTTGATGGTAGGACCCTTCCACCCTCTGTCATTCTTGCTGGTGCCAGGTACTCTGTCCAAGAGTACATTCCTTCTCCTAGGCTCTGTAACAAGTGCTGGAGGTTTGGACATGGTGTCCTCCGCTGCTCTGGGACTGTCTCTCTCTGTCCTTTGTGTGGGGGCGAAGGTCACTCTAAGTCGAGTGCTCTTCTCCCCAGGCTCGCTGCCTCAACTGCGGTGAGGCCCGTCCTACCTTCTCCCGTGCCTGTATCCATTACAGGCTTGAGGCAGCCGTCCTCAACTTGAAGCACCGGGAGTGTTTATCTCTGAGGCGAGGCACCAGGTTCGCCGGCTCCCGCTTTATGCTAACGTCTCTTATGCTCGTGTGTTGTGCTCTTCCTCTCCTCGTCCTTCCCACCTTCCTCAGACTCACAACTGTTTCCGGGCCTTGGACCCTGATACGTCCACTTCCCCTCCTCTGTTCCTTTGAGTTCTGTCCCGAAGGGTCCTCCTCCTGGTCCTCTGTCTGGTGTTCCCCTTCTTTCTACCCGGTCTGTCATGTCTCTTGTGTCTTCTTCCTCGTCTCCCTCCGATTCTCGTTTCCATCCTTTCTCTCCATCTATTGACTCTCCCTGCTGCCTGTCGGTGCAGGCTGATGTCCATCGCTTTCCTAACAGCCGTCGTGTGTGCTCTCGTTCAGCTTCTCCTGTTGAGACGCCGGAATCCGTTGCACAGTACGTAGTTGCTGGGACACATGTCTCTCTAAGTCAGAAGCGTAAGCCTGGCGCCTCTCCTTTCCCCTTCCCGGCGGGTAAGAAGGCTTCGCTTTTTACCTCGGCCCCTACTTCTGCCTCTATCACTCCTTCCCCTCCCATTTCAGTGGTTGTGCCCCCCTGTTCCTGCTATGGAGGTTTCTTTGGCCCCCGCTTCCCTCTCGGTTGCTGCCCTTGCTGAGGTGCGCTACCCCCTTTCTACACTCCCTCTTCCTGCTGTTGTCCTCGACTGCTCCTCTCGGTTGTCTCCTCCTCTTCCTCCTCCGGACCCCGCCCGTCCGCCTCTGGTCTGTTCTCCCGCTTCCTTCCCTCCGTCTTTGCTCAGTTTACCAATGCCCCCTAACCCTGACTTTGCTGAACCTGATCTTCTTTAACGTGCTATGTTGCTCTTTCGCCTTTGTTTCTTCCATGTTCTCTGTTGTTGTCCTTTCTCTTCTCGTCGATGTCTATTCTTCAATGGAACGTTCGAAGTTATTACGCCAATTTCCTTGAACTCCAACTTCTGATTTCGCAGTTTTCGCCCCTTTGTGTCTGTCTCCAAGAGCTGGTGCTTGGTGGTGGCTATTCCTTTCTCTCCCCCACCCCCCCAGCTGTTGGTGGGGCTCCTAACTCTTCTGCTCTCTTGATTTGCTCTGATGTTCCCATTGTCCCCTTACTTTTCCTTCGCCTCTCCATTGTTCTGCTGCTTGTATCTTTGTAGGGAAATGGTACACCGTTTGTTCCGGTTATCTCCCCCCGAGTGTCCCGCTTTCTCTTCCTGATCTGAAACACCTACTGGACTCCTTGCCGGAGCCTGTGCTCCTGCTGGGTGATTTCAATTGTTGTCATTCTTTTTGGGGTGATGTTCTGACGAACACCTGAGGTCGTCGCCTTGAGCCGTTTATCCTTTCTTCTTCCCTGTCGCTTTTGAATTCTGGTGAGCCCACGCATTTGAACTCTCAGACTCGTACCCTTTCCTGTCTTGATTTTTCTCTCTGCTCGTCTTCTCTTTACTTGGATTTCACGTGGCAGGTTCTTGATGACCTCCATGGCAGTGACCATTTCCCCATCCGTGTTAACTTTTTCTCTTTTCACCCTCCCCTCTCCTTCCCTAGGTGGCAGTTTGCTAAAGCGGACTGGAACCTATTTACCCTCAGTGCTGCTCTCTCTGACCTCTCCCTCGCTCTCTCCTCCTTTTTCGTGACACTGTCTTCGAAGCTGCCCTCCGCTCTATTCCTCGCTCTTCCTCTCGGGGTCTACGGAAGTGCGTTCCCTGGTAATTACCTAAGTGTAGTTACAGGATGAGAGCTACGCTCGTGGTGTCCCGTCTTCCCAGCACTCTTTGTTATATAACACTTTGAAACTACTGACGGTCTTGGCCTCCACCACCTTCTCCCCTAACTTGTTCCAACCGTCTACCACTCTGTTTGCGAAAGTGAATTTTCTTATATTTCTTCGGCATCTGTGATTAGCTAGTTTATATCTATGACCTCTTGTTCTTAAAGTTCCAGGTCTCAGGAAATCTTCCCTATCGATTTTATCAATTCCTGTTACTATTTTGTATGTAGTGATCATATCACCTCTTTTTCTTCTGTCTTCTAGTTTTGGCATATTTAATGCCTCTAACCTCTCCTCGTAGCTCTTGCCCTTCAGTTCTGGGAGCCACTTAGTAGCATGTCTTTGCACCTTTTCCAGTTTGTTGATGTGCTTCTTAAGATATGGGCACCACACAACCGCTGCATATTCTAGCTTTCGCCTAACAAAAGTCGTGAACAATTTCTTTAGTATATCGCCATCCATGTATTTAAAAGCAATTCTGAAGTTAGAAAGCGTGTGTGACGGTAAAGTGTTGGAAATGGTGTTCGGCAGTCTTCCAATGGCAGGTGTCAATGCCTGGTCACATACAAGAGTAAAAAAAAAGAGACTGCTTGCCTGATAGTCTGCGGTAAGGTAAGGTAAGACACACAAAACACAATATGAACAATAAAATTTAATTACTCTAAAAAACAAATTGAAATAAAGACAAGTCCTTGGTATTGAAATAGTGCAAAAGAAATAACAAGTGAAAATATATAACAAGATGAATACAAGACTGGTTACGTTAACAGGAATACAAAGATAAAATGGTGCTGGGAATATATGAGCAAGCTAACAACCGCTATTTGATCACACGAGGTGAATCAACTAGATGTTCTCAGCTATAGAGCACAAGATATTCTGAGGAGGTACAGCTCGCTGACTCCAACGTTGACTTGGCGAGGTTCGTCATTGGTGGAGGGCTGAAGTGGTGAGATGTCGAGCAGCCAATGAGAATACAGGTTCGCAGACGCTTAGGTAGTTTGCTAATTGAAGTGCAGTTGGTGAACAGGCGAGGTGTGCAGGAGTGGGGGGGGGGGGTATGCAGGTGTGTGTGGCTGTCTTGATATATGTTTAAGCTACTGTAGAACGTATGTTGAATGTAGCTTGGAATGTGACGAATATAGGGAAGAGCAGGCTCAATCTCTTGGAAGAGATTATCGTCACACGTGTCATAGGCTCCTCGCACAATATTCTTTATGTGGTCCTTAGGTGATAGTTTTCTATCTAGAACCACCCCTAGATCTCTTTCTTTATCAGAATTCTTTAAAGATTTCTCACATAATATATAGGTTGTGTGGGGTCTATGTTCTCCTATTCCACATTCCATAACATGGCATTTATTAACATTAAATTCCATTTGCCAAGTGGCACTCCATGTACTTATTTTGTCCAGGTCTTCTTGAAGGGCATGACAATCATCTAAGTTTCTTATCCTTTCTATTATCGTAGCATCATCAGCAAACATGTCCATATAATTCTGTATACCAACTGGTAGATCATTTATGTAGACAATAAACATCACTGGTGCAAGAACTGAACCCTGTGATACTCCACTTGTGACATTTCTCCAGTCCGATACATTGCCTCTGATCACAGCCCTCATTTTTCTATTAGTCAGAAAATTTTTCATCCATGTTAGAAGCTTACCTGTCACCCCTCCAATATTTTCCAGTTTCCAGAACAACCTCTTATGTGGAACTCCGTCGAAAGCCATTTTTTAGGTCCAGATAGATGCAGTCAACTCAACCATCTCTTTCCTGTAATATCTCTGTAGCTCGTTCATAAAAACTGAGTAAATTCGATACACAGGATCTTCCAGATCGAAAACCATACTGTCTGTCTGATATTATATCATTTCTCTCCAGGTGTTCTACCCATTTAGTTTTAATTATTTTTTACAATATTTTGACTATTACACTTGTCAATGATATCGGTCTATAATTAAGGGGGTCTTCCCTGCTTCCACTTTTGTAGATTGGAACTATGTTAGCCTTTTTCCACACATCAGCTACAACTCCTGTAAACAGGGATGCCTGAAAAATCAGTTGAAGAGGAATGCTGAGCTCAGGTGCACATTCTCTCAGAACCCATGGTGAAACTCCAACTGGACCAACTGCTTTGTTCTTATTTAGCTCCTTGAGCATTTTTTCCACTTCGTCTCTAGACACCTCTATGTGCTCTATGTTGTTCTCTGGAATTCTTGTTGTATCTGGTTCCCTGAAGATTTCATTTTGTACAAACACTCTTTGGAACTTTTCGTTTAATGTTTCACACATTTCCTTTTCATTTTCCGTGAATCTATTTCCCATTTTCAACCTCTGAATATTATCTTTTATCTGCAATTTGTTGTTTATGAATTTATAGAATAGACCTGGTTCTGTTTTACATTTGTCTGCAATCCCTTTTTCAAAATTTCTTTCTGCCTCTCTCCTCACTGCCGTGTAGTTGTTTCTCGCATCTTTATATCGCTGGTATGTTTGGGGGTTTGGCCTCTTCCTGTATTGATTCCATTTTTGTGTCTTTTGGTCTCTGGCCCTCTCGCACTTTCTGTTGAACCAATCCTGTTTCCTAGTTCTGCTTCTCTGTTTTGGTATAAATTTTTTTTGTGTCTTTATCATATATTTCACAAAACTTGACATATATCTCATTCACTTCCTTGCCTAGCAACAAGTCTGTCCAATTATACTCACTAAAAAATTTCCTAAGGTTGCCATAATGTCCTCTCCTAAAGTCAGGTTTTTCAATTGCATCGACCGTCATATTTTCTTCCAGATTATAACGCATCGCATACTTTATTCCCAAAAAGACATGGTCACTTTTACCCAAGGGAGGAAGGTACTGAATGTCAAATATTTCTTCCTCTTTCTTGGTAAATATCAAATCTAGCATAGAGGGAACGTCCCCTTCCCTCATCCTCGTAGCTTGTTTAACATGTTGATACAAGAATGTTTCCAGGATGAGGTCTACAAATTTACAGGTCCAGAAATCTTCTGGTTTAGCTTCATATGCTTCCCAGTCTATGGATTTCAAGTTGAAGTCGCCGACTATCAACAGTCGTGAACTATCGTTATCCGCTCTCGCTATGATCTCTCTCATTATTGTTATAAGACCTTCTCGTTTACTATCTAGCTCCTCCTTTGACCATGTGCTGCTTAGCGGTGGACTATATGCATTTATAATCATTAGTTTGTCGTCCTCATGGCAGATCTCTAGTGCTATTATGTCAACTTCTTGTGGATTGGCAGTCATTATTTCGTTCACCTTTAGGTGTTCTTTCACCAGCACAGCAATGCCACCGCCTTTCCTAATGTTTCTGTTCCGTCTCCAAATTGAGTAGCCCCTTGGGAATATGACCTCATTTAAAATAACATCTTCAAGTTTTGTCTCCGTTAGTGCAACAATGTCTGGTGTCTGCAGCTGTATTACATCACTTAACTCAGTATCTTTGATCTTACTCCATCTATGTTGGTGTATGCAATCTTCAGGAACTTCTTCCCCCTCTTCTTATTTTTCACTCCCCCTTTCTCTAATGATTTTGTTGGTTTGCCTTTATCCTTCAAACCGCAAGGGGCCCAAATGGAATTCACACCCACAGGCGCAAAAAAAAAATCCAAAAATTCTTTCGTCTTGTAGAAGTGTTTATTTTTGTTCCCTGATCACGGAAAAAATAAAAAAAAAATCGTAGGTGGCATATTTTAGCCGCAATAGGGTAGGGAAGTGTGGCAAAAAAGGGGCGTTGGCAGAGCCTTCGCCAGACGAGGTCTACTCCGCCCGAGCTGTCAGACAGCAGTTGCCACAAATATATTATTTCCTAATTATTTCAATGTCTCTGATTGATTTTTTCTTAGTTTTTTTGCAGTAATATTATTCCATACAGTGAATTGTGGTATATTTATATTATAAAATGTGTGAACCATCGCTGTACTCAAAATTATGGTGTGCATATAAGTGATTCAATTATTATGTTCATAAAACAATAAACAAATAGTTTTGCTGTTGTTACACTATATACACAGGTTATATATATAAGTATCTGCATGTTTTGTTCACCATAACGAACTACTAAGTTGGTCTTGTAAGTCAAAAAGCAACGAGGAGTTGCCGCCACACACCAGCGAGCCACTCACTGCCACTCCCTCCCTCAACACCACCTCACTCACACTAATTTTCCTCCCACAATACTGTTTTTGCATTTATTCACTATACACAGACGTTATATATACGTATTTACATGTTTTGTTCACCATAACTGTACATCTAAGCTTGTATGGTGAGTAAAGGCACAAAGACGTAGCTACTCCAGAGTCAGCTGATCGGCGGCCGCCCTCAAGGCCAGACGCACTAATATTTCTCCTCCAACAATATTGGTTGTGGTGTTATTACGCTGTATACACACATTATATATAAGTATCTACCTGTTTTATTCACCATACTTGTACAAATAAGCTGGTATGGTGCCCAAAGACCATAGTGGCCACCAGTAAACAACATGCCAAGTCGTGCAGACGACGCTCCTCTCTCACCAAAATGGCGGCTCCCAACCTACTCCTCTCGCTATTATCTCACACTATACACACGTTATATGTAAGTATCTACATTTGTGTTCACCATAGCGAACCACTAAGCTGGTATGGTGAGTGCAGTCAGTAAATGGTGGCCACACACAGTCAGAAGACGACGCCCACAACCCTCCCTCCACAGCCGTACTCCTCCCTCCATCGAGAACAGCGCTAAATATTTCCACAATCAAGCTGTTATCAGAATCCTGGTCAGTTTTATCAAATTCAGGGGGCTTCAGTAATACTATCACTGCTAAATAATAGCAGTATCACATATATTTTGGCATTTGTAGGCGATGCTGTGGTCACAAGCTGAACAGCAGTGCTGTGAGCTCGTGCTGCGTGCGCCAGCCTTGGTGGCTGGCTGAATACTGACCCTCTCATACCCAAGAATGTTGGGCTGGATTTTTTTTCTAGGTGGCATCTGGCAACTATCAGTCGTGGCTGTACTATAGCTGCCCCTATCCCAGGCGGGGCATTTAAATTATAGCGCTAGACACGAAATCCTATATAAATGATGTGCGCGGTTTCGGTTTTGTCACTGATATCATTTATATATGATATGCGTGGTTTGAGGGTTATGTACCACTTTACTGGTCTGCCTACCCCTATCACTTTGTAGAAAAAAGATGTGATTTCTTCTTCATTCCTGCTCTCATTTAAACGTTTTGCCTCAGCGAGGTTCAGTTTCAGCTTCTCTCTATCTTCTTTTGAAAGATCTCGTCTTAACGACCACACTCTCCCATCATCATCATTTTGTAATTTTCTAGCATTCCTTAGTACTTCTTCCATCTGGTGGAATGCAGACTGTGCTCAGGCTGTCCGCTGTAAGCGTGCAGCCTGGAAGAGACACCGCCGTCGGCAGACAGCCAATTCTTTTCTTTTCTTCTCTTTCAGAAGGCGAGTGCGATGGCCAGTAGGGCCATCCGTACGGTTTAACGTGAATGTTGGGCATCTTATGTCTCCACCATTACGTCCGAAACTCCTCTGCCACAGATCTGGAAGGGTATCCGCAAGATAGCGGGTAAGGTCGTTCCGATGTTTCACCGGTCCTTCACCTCCGTAGTACTCTTGTGGCGGACCCGTTGCAGGTCGCTACCGAACTGGGTTCTCACTTTTCTTCTGTTCGCTCTGGTCTTCATCTTCCCCAATCTTTCCGTCTTCGTAAACCTGTCCTTGAGTCTCATCCTTTAGTTTTGTGTACTCGTCTTGGACTTCCCTATAACGATTCCTTCTCTCTCTCTCTGAACTTCGTTCTGCCCTGGCCCTCTGCGGTTCTACGGTGGCGGGCTCCGATGGTATTCATTATGAGATGCTTCGCCATCTCCCTCCGTGCACGTCTCGGTATTTACCGAGTCTGTATAATCGGATCTGGGAGTCGTCGTCAGTCCCTGAGGACTGGCTCGATGCTGTTGTCCTCCCTGTTCGCAAACCAGGGTCTCTGGGAACTTCCCCTAAGGACTTTCGCCCTATTGCCCTCACAAGTTGTGTCTGCAAACTCTTTGAACGTATGGTTAACGTTCGTCTGATGTGGTTCCTGGAACACCATCACCTCCTCTCCCCTTCTCAATTTGGTTTCCGCAAGTGCCGCAGCACGACAGATGTCCTGGTGAACTTGGCCTATATTCGTACTGCTTTTGCTGCGAGGACCTCCGTTGTTGCCATCCTTTTTGACCTGGAAAAGGCTTATGACACCACTTGGCGATATCATATTCTATCCCAGCTTCATTCTTTTGGCCTTCGTGGTCATCTCCCTCTCTTTCTCTGCAGCTTTCTCTCTCGTCATTCCTTTCGGGTGCGCCTTGGTATCGCTCTCTCTGCCTCTTTTCAGCAGTATGAAGGTGTGCCCCAGGGTAGTGTTCTGAGCACTACTCTTTTTTTGGTTGCCCTCAATGGTCTTCTTTCCTCTCTTCCTTCAGGTGTCTTCTCCACTCTCTCTGTTGATGATCTTACCCTTTGCTGTCAGGGTGATGATTCGCCTCTCCTTCAGCGCCGGCTTCAACTTGCGATTGATGCCGCGTCATCTTGGGCCACCGATCATGGCTTCAAGTTCTCTACTTCTAAGACTTGTGCCATGTCTTTTACTCGGAAACGGGTCGTTCTTCGTCCCTCTTTGTCACTTTATGGTCATCCCCTTGAGTACAAAGATTCCGCAAAGCTTTTGGGGTTATTCCTTGACACTCGTTTGTCTTGGTCTCCCCATATCTCTTACCTCCGTGTAGAGTGCTCTAAGGCCCTTACCCTCCTTCGGGTATTGTCCCATACTTCTTGGGCAGCAGATAGGCGCACTCTCCTTGCTTTACATTCCTCTCTCATCCTGTCTAAGCTCGATTATGGTTGCCCTGCTTACTCATCTGCTTCTCCTACTCTTCGCCATCATGATGCTTTGCACCATACTGGGTTGCGCCTCTGTTCTGGTGCCTTTCGTTCGACTCCCGTCTTTAGCTTGTATGTTGACACTGGCTTCCTGTCTCTCCAAGACTGCCGTGATCGCTACTGTCTTCGCTATGTTGCGCGGTCCTTACAACATCCTTCCTCTCGCCTCTGTCGTGCTTTAACTTTCACCTCTCCTGCTGTCCTGTTCCTCTTCACCACCTCCCTCTTTCTGTCCGATTATCTCGCTTACAGGATTCTCTTTCCGTTCATGTTCTATTGTTTCTTCTCGTGTCGTTCATTCTTTTCCCCCATGGAGAGTCCCCCTTCTGCAGTTTTGTACATCCTTGACCCGCATCACTAAAGCTTTTACCCCTCCTACAGTTATAAAACGCCTTTTCCTTGAGCACTTTTCTTCTCACTCCCGCTCCGTTTCTGTCTTCACCGATGGGTCTAAGTCTGCGGATGGTGTTGGCTACTCTGTTGTTTTCCCTGATCGCACTTATATGTGTCGCTTACCTCCGGAGACTAGCATCTTTTCAGCGGAGCTTTATGCTATTCTCTATGCTCTTCGTCTTCTGCTTTCTCGTTGTCAGTCTTCCTTTGTTGACTCTCGTAGTGCCCTCATGGCTCTCGGGTCCTTTAATCCGGTTCATCCAGTAGTTGTCGAGATCCAGCATTGGCTGTTTCTTTTTCACAGTAAATTTAAGTCGGTTGAGTTTTGTTGGGTTCCCAGCAATATTGGTGTGTCTTTAAATGAGCGTGCAGATGCTGCCGCCAAGGAGGCTGTCCGCTCTTGTCCCGTCTTGTAAAGCTATTCCATATTCCGACTTTTACCCGGTTATCCATTCCTCCATCCTTACCCGTTGGCAGGCTTCTTGGTCGTCTGTTACTGGTAACAAACTGCGTACTCTTAAATGTTGTGTTTCCTCGTGGCCATCCTCCTACCACCGTAACCAGCGATGGGAAACAGCTCTGGCGAGGTTGCGTATTGGCCATACTCGCTTAATCCGTTGTCACTTGATGGAGTGTCACCCTGCTCCTTATTGTCCTAATTGCATTGTCCCTCTTACTGTCGTGCATGTCCTTCTTGAATGTCCTGACTTCCAGGATGAGCGTGTGTCTTGCTTTCCGACTGCCCCTCGCGATCGCCTGTCCCTCAATAGAATTCTTGGTGACTCGGATACTTTTGATATCGTTCGCCTTATGCGTTTTTGTTCTCGTATTGGCATCCTTGGTGATATTTAGCGCCCTCTGATTATTCCGCACATTTGATGGTGCTACATAGCCTTCCCGGTTTGGTGCCTTCTCTTGGTAATTATTTACTTACTTAGGTGTTGTTCAACCAGTGAGGCGTCACAGGCAGCCAAATGCCTTCAACAAATGAGGCGCCACAGGCAAGCCAAGTGCCTTCAACAAGTGAGGTGTGACAGGCAAGCCAAGTGCCTTCAACAAGTGAGGCACCATAGGCAAGCCAAGCGCCTTCAACAAGTGAAGCGAAAGCAAGCACTTTCAACAAGCGAGGCATCACAGGCAAGCCAAATGCCTTCAACAAGTGAGGCTTCACAGGCATGCCAAGCGCCTTTAACAAGTGAGGCGCAATCAAGCACCTTCAACAAGCGAGGCCTCTCAGGCAACCCAAATGCTTTCAACCAGTGAGGCTTCAGCTGCTGGCAGTCAACACTAACTTTGCTTAATGAACTGTACAGTAATTTTAAGTGTTAATTTTAGTGTTGTGTTAGTATAGGTTACGTAAATTGTTAAGAATTCTTAACTTCAAGATGTGTGGTATCAATCAAGAAGACGAACACCAACAAGGTAAGTTGAGGTTTCTAGTTGAATATTTAATAATTAAATGTGGCAAGGCAATTCAAATTATGTTGTTTGTAGTATAAAGATAGTTGGAAATGGTCAATTTTGGACTCGTAGGTGAAAAAGTACCATTATCCGAAAAATGTGATAATCCGGCTGGGGGTCCTTCCCATATAGTCCGGATGATAGAGTGGAGACAGTACTTCAATGATCTACCTAATGTCTCTAACATTCTGAAACCTATTTTGTTGGCTGATGATACTACCCTCATCTACTCCAACCCCAACCCACGTACACTAAATAACGTTGTTAATAATCAAGTAAAAAAAGTCCATGTTACAATATGGTGGCTTGTACTATGGGGAATCTAATGCTATTAAGGGGTAAGAGCAGTCAGAATAAAGATGTATCTAGTTGTGGAGATCAGTAAGGCCCAGCCCCCAATAAATATATAATCAGTGCCAAATAATTGGCTACCAACAAGGTCAGTCTAGAGGTTGATCAAAGATCTCCTGCACAGGAAGAATGGATACTCCTTTAACTAACTTACTTATTTATTAACCCCTTAACAACCTCCCATATACATTCACACCAATAACAATAATAATAATTACTTTACCACACTATCTTACGTTAAAAGCCTTGGTCCACATAAGCAGGATACAAGCTTTTACACTGAACACAAGCTAAGGTAAAGTTCTACTAACGAAGCACTTGAAGCTTGGGTAGCCTAGGGTAGGGAGACCACGTGGTTCCACTGGGACCCCCCTTGCAATAACTAGTAATATAAACACTGGGAACACCTAATTCATACAAAGTATAATACTCTACACATAGACACGTGTATGCCAGACAATGAGAACGATACACAGTATACTTAGCTGGGTAACAAAGAGACAAAAGTAAAGAAATGAGAGGAAGGGGGGAAGGCTCCTTTCACCACAACACCAGCTCAGAGAAGCCGATGTTTACAGCTCGAACGCCAACAGAGAAGACCGCTCCCAGCGACCAGATCCGGGCTCCCGCCTTGTGGTGCCGGGAGGAGCCTAACTAATCGTGTAGCTATACACATTAAAAATCTTCCCCTATGCATCATATTGTTACTTTACTCATTCTCAGGATAGTTAATCTGATAACAATGTTATACTTAATCCACAACAAGCTCAAGAGTCTGAATGCTTTGTGAGTAACAAGATTCATCCTACGTTTGGCAAGGAAGATACGAACAAAAACACATCGGCAAGTGTGTCAAATACTACAAGGTAGTTTATTTACCTCAATTTGACCTCTGGTTCCCAACTGAGGAACCCAGGGTCGTAACAGTCCACTTATGGATGTCAACCAACAAACTAACACTTAACATAGAAAAGACCTACTACATCTTATTTGGAAGCAAATCTACAAATGCAATTCAGCTTCAGATAGACAATGTAAACATTACATTAGCAATAAAAATGATGGAAAGTTTCTTGGCCTATTCCTAGACAAGAGACTCAACTTCAGTACCCACATACAACACATAACTAAGAAAGCAGTCTCTGTGGTGTAGTGGTAAGACACTCGCCTGGCGTTCCGCGAGTGCTATGTCATGGGTTCGTATCCTGGCCGGGGAGGATTTACTGGGCGCAAATCCTTAACTGTAGCCTCTGTTTAATTTAATTTAACGCAACAGTAAAATGTGTACTTCGATGAAAAAACGATTCATCGCGGCGGGGAATAGTATTCCAGGGACCTGCCCGAAACGCTACGCGTACTAGTGGCTGTACAAGAATGTAACAACTCTTGTATATATCTAAAAAAAAAGTCTCTAAAACAGTTGGTATACTCTCCAAAATCAGATATTATGTACCTAACTCTGCTCTCATCTCTCTATATTATGCACTAATCTATCCCTATCTCAACTATGGTATCTGTGCATGGGGTTCAACCACTACAAACCACCTCAAGTCCATCATCCCCCAGCAAAAATCTGCTATCAGAATAATATCAAATTCTGCTTTCAGACAACACTCAGCCCCCTTGTTTAACTCCCTAAACATGCTAAACATAATCTCACTCCACAAATTCTCTTGTGTCAACTACAGTTACAAAACCCTGTTCTTAAATGCAAATCCTGCTCTGAAACTCTTCCTGGACAGATGTAATAGGACCCATTAACACCACACTAGAAATAAATATCTCTTTGATATCCCCAGAGTTAAACTTAATCTGTATAAACACTCTATGCAAATAAAGGGACCCAGTTTATGGAACTCACTCCCTATTGAATTGTAAAGCTGTCCAACTATTTTACATCATTCAAAAACAATACTAAAAAGTACCTAATTTCATCTTCATAGTTTTTCACCTTTTGCCTTAAAATTGCACTGTATCTATTGCTACTCAATCTCCCAACCTTTATTTACCTAATTTGAACATCTTTACCATTGTGATCAGTGCTGTCTTCTTATATGTGCTGCCGATCTGCTGTATGGTGTTTATTAATCTTGTTTATCTGTATCTATTGCTACCCAGTCTCCCAATCTTTATGTACCCAATCTGAACATCTTTACCATTGTGATCATTGCAGTCTTATATGTGCTGTCAATCTGCTGTATGGTGTCTATTAATCTTGTTTAAATTACCAATCAAGCTGTCAATGTAATCAATCAGAGATTTAATATACCAATGTGTTTTAATATACTTACTAAGCTCTCTCATCTCATTTTTCTCTTGCAATGTATTTGTTATCATTTATCAATTCTGATAGAAATTACCTACTTAAAATTATCTGTTAGATTAAGGACCTGCCCAATACGCTGTGCGTACTAGTAGCTTTACAAGATGGTAAATACTGACTATTAATTAAATGTATTCTCACAAACCCAATGTACCTTCTTGTATATAAATAAATAAATAAATAAATAAATAAATAAATAAATATGTGTCTGAGTCTGTGGGATTTTACTTGCAAGGTTAGCACCAATCGATGAAAAGAAGCTATTAAATTCATTCGCCATTTCTAAATTAGAAGACGGTGTAAGGCCATCCTTAGAGAGTGTTATCTGGTTGTGGGAGTGTTGTTAATCTGACTTCTTATTGTTTTAGATACAGAATTTGAAGCCTATCATGAGTGTCAAAAATAGCGTACAACGCTTCATATCTTTAATATGAATTCACATCCATCATCATCATCAATGGATAAGAAAGACCTAAATATGTTACTTGTATCAAAGCTTTGCCAAATGATTCTATGAAAACAACAAGTTTGAAGACAACATTTGCAGAATGGTCATCCACAACACAAGAGAAGGGAACTATCAGGGGTAAGCGCCAAGCCATTACCACTATATAGCACTGGGAAGGGGTCAGGATGAGGATTTTAGATGGGACGGAGGGAAGGAATGGTGCCAAACTACTTGGACGTTCGGGGATTGAACGCCGACCTGCATGAAGCGAGACCGTCGCTCTACCGTCCAGCCCAAGGTAAGGTAAGGTAATTATCAAAAGAAGGCACCAAACCGGAAAGGCTATGTAGCACCATCAAAGTGCGAAATAATCAGAGGGCGCTAAATATCACCAAGAATGCCAATACGAGAACAAAAACGCATAAGGGGAACGATATCAA
>WNGS01074514.1:0-13971 GCA_020271785.1 Procambarus virginalis | reverse complement strand
GATAAATTCCAGGTACTGTACTCAGGGACGGTAAAAATGAGGACCTTAAACATAATACAGGGTAGAAAACACAATCAAATCTATCCATAGTAGGAAAGCAGCATGTAAAGGATTTGGGAATAATGATGTCTGACGACCTAATGTTTAGAGAGCATAACAGAGCAATTATTGCATCAGTCAGAAAAATGATGGGATGGATTATGAGAACCCTTATATCTAGGGATCCCATCACAATGGTTATACTATTCAAATCACTTGTACTGTCCCATCTTGAGTATTGCTCAGTACTCACTTTCCCCTTCAGAGTAGGAGAGATTGCTGAAATAGAGGGCTTCTTCTTGAGGTCATCTTGAGATGATTTCGGGGCTTTGGTGTCCCCGCGGCTCGGTCTTCGACCAGGTCTCTACCCCCAGGAAGCCGCCCGTGACAGCTGACTAACACCCAGGTACCTGTTTTACTGCTAGGTCGCCCTCCCCATCCGGCCCGTTGGCGCCGTGAGGGGGTTTGGTGGACGGCTGCCAGAGTGTGATGCTCTGTGGGACAGTCCTCTGTTATTTTATGGCCTTATGCTCCTGCTCCCCCCTCCCCGCTCAGCTCGTTGCTGCCGTGAGGGGGGCTTAGTGGGCGGCTGCTGGAGTGTGATGCTCCTTGGGACAGTCCTCTGTCCTTTTGTAGCCTTGTGCTCCTGCTACTGTCCTCTCCAATTTGCTGAGCACCTTTTCCTTTTCCTTCTGTTTCGTTTTTCTCCCCTCTCTTCTCCTATCTGCTTGCCGTTTCCTGCCGACCTTTTGCTTGTTTTGGTTATTCCTTTGGACTTCTCTATTTTGACGCCCAGGTGCTTGGGGAGGCATACTCTTGCACCCGTAGAACTGTAGTACCCAACGTCGAGAGCGAGGGGAACCTTTTATTGTCAATCCCCCTTTCGTCACTGAACCCGATCTCGACGGACTGTCGGTTCTTAAGGTGGCGTTTGTGGGGCGTATACTCACGACGCACCCCTGGGGGCCCCGGCATGATCGGCGATAGCTTCTTGTTGGGTGTCCTGCCTCTAATTGTGGCTCCATGGTGGGTGTGGGGGCACATTCGTGAATGAATCTTCCTTTTCGTAGCGATGATAAATACTATTCCCCTGTTTCTGCTTTAACTTCTCAGGCTCGTGGGGTGGGCGACCAAGCCCCCGAGTCGGTCTGTGTTGGAAGACCGGGCTCTGTAGCCTCCGCTACATTGGGCCCCGACCTTGCTCCTCCTTTGGCTTCTCCGACTCCTCCCCTCGGCTCCCCTCCCTCTGTGGTTGGGTCGAGCCCCAAGCCCCCAGTGGTGACTACCTCGTCCCCTGACGCGGCTTCGTCTCTCATTGTGACTACTGCACCTTTTACCCCCGTGACTTCCGGGGTTCTCATCGCCGTTCCCGCCACGGCCGCACTCACACGATCCCTTCCCGTAATAGTACTTACAATGCCTTGTTTGGTCCCGCTACATGGGCTAAATACTTTGATCTCCACCATCTGGATTCTACTCCTCCTGACGATTTCTCCCTCCATAAACACCTTGTTGATTCAGTAGATGCCTCTGTTACTTTTAACTCCACCAGTTCCGGTACGCGTGTCGTCGCTGCTCCTTCTCAGGATGCAGCTACTCGCTTAGCCGCTTTGTCCTGCATTGCGGAGACCCCTGTTCGGGTCTCCAAAAACGCTCGGTTAAATGCCAGTGTTGGCACTGTTCTCCTCCCACCCCATGTTGCAACTGGTGTTCGGGACCTCAATGATTGCCATGAAGATATTAAACATATCCTCGAAGCCCAAGGCCATTCTGTCCTCCGGGTGGACACGTTTACTCGACCCCCTCGTGGTCGTCGCCGTCAGCCCCTTCGAGTTGTAAAAATCACCTTTGATAGTAGAACCCTTCCGCCCTCTGTTATTCTTGCTGGTGCCAGATGCTCCGTTCAGGAGTACATTCCCTCTCCTAGAATTTGCAATAAGTGCTGGAAGTTTGGGCACGGTGTCCTCAAATGCACCAGTACTGTGTATCTCTGCCCCTTGTGTGGGGACGATAGTCATTCTAAGTCCGAGTGCACTTCTCCCCAGGCTCGCTGTCTCAATTGCGGTGAAGCCCACCCTACCTTCTCACGCTCGTGTATGCACTATAAACTCGAGGAAGCCGTCCTCAACTTGAAGCACCGTGATCGTCTGTCTTTTCCTGAAGCGAGACGCCAAGTTCGTCGTCTCACCCCTTTCGTGGGCGTCTCCTACGCTCGCGTGTTGCGTTCTACCTCTCCTCGTCCTTCCCGTCTTCCTCAGTCTCACAACCGTTTCCAGACCTTAAACCCGACCACACCCACCACCCCCTCCCCTATTCCTTTGCCTCCTGCCCCAGATGGTCTCCCTCCTGGTTCTCCATCTGGGATTTCCCCCCTCCCTACCCAGTCCGCCATATCTCCTTTGTCTTCTTCCCCATCTCCCCCCACTCTTTCTTCCCGACCCTCCCCCCAGTCTCTTGACCCTCCACGCCGCCTGTCTGTCCAAGCTGATATCCATCATCCTCCCAGCAATCTTCGTGTTGTTCGCTCTCGTTCCTCTTCTCCTGCTGAGACCATTGAGTCTGTCGCCCAGTACGTTGTTACTGGAACGCCTGTCTCTTTGAGTCAGAAACGTAAGCCTGGATCCTCTCCTTCTTCCTCTCCGGCGGGTAAGAAGGTTTCGCTTTCTTCCTCGCCCCCTCCCTCTGACTCTCACTCCTTCCCCTCCCATTTCCGTGGTCGAACCCCCTGTCTCTGATATGGAGGTTTCTTCTGCCCCCGCTTCCCTCTCTGTTGCTGCCCTTCCTGAGGTGCACTCCCTGATTTCTGCCCCCCCTCCTCCAACTGTCCTTGCCTGCCCCTCTCAATTGTCTCCTCCTCTTCTGGACCCCGTCAGTCCGCCTCTGGTCTGTTCTCTCGCTCCCTTCTCTCTCTCCTTACTAAGTTTACCCATGCCCCCTAACCCTGATTTTACTGACCCTGCTCCTGACCCTGACCCTACTCCGGACCCTACTCCGGACCCTGATCCTGACCCTGATCCTGAGATTCTTTCATAAACTGTGTTCCTCTTTACCTTAATTTCTTTCTTGTTCTCTATTCCTATCCTATCTCTTTGATAATGTCTATTCTTCAGTGGAATATTCGTGGATTTTATGCCAACTTCCATGAACTCCAACTTCTAATTACACAGTTTACACCACTTTGCGTTTGTCTCCAGGAACCAATGCTTGGTGCTCGTCCTGGTCACTTTCGTGGTTATTCCTTTCTTTCTCCCCCCCCCCCAGCTCTTGCTGGGGCCCATAACTCTACTGCTCTCTTAATTCGATCTGATATTCCCTTCGTCCCCCTCCTTCTTCCGTCCCCTATCCATTGTTCTGCTGCCCGTGTTTTTGTGGGTAAATGGTATACAGTCTGTTCCATTTATCTCCCTCCTAATGTCCCTCTTTCCCTTCCTGATCTTAAGCACCTCCTGGACTCCTTGCCAGAGCCGGTGCTCCTTTTGGGTGATTTCAACTGTCGACATTCCCTATGGGGTGATGTTCTGACAAACACCCGAGGCCGTCTTCTCGAACCGTTCGTCCTCGCTTCATCTCTATCTCTTCTGAATTCTGGTGAGCCCACTCATGTGGACTCTCGAACTCGCACCCTTTCCTGTCTTGATCTTTCTCTCTGCTCGTCGTCCCTCTACTTAGATTTCACGTGGCAGGTTCTTGATGACCTCCATAACAGTGATCATTTCCCCATCCTCGTTTCCTTTTTCTCTTTCCACCCTCCTCTTTCCTTCCCTAGGTGGCAGTTTGCCAAGGCTGACTGGTGCCTATTCACCCTCCGTGCTACTCTCTCTGACCTCTCCTCTCTGCCTCTTCCTCGCGCCCTCCTCCTTTTTTATGACACAGTCTTCAACGCTGCCCTCAGCTCTATCCCTCGCTCTTCCTCCCGGGGCACCCGGAAGTGTGTTCCCTGGTGGAATGCGGACTGTGCTCGGGCTGTCCGCTGTAAGCGTGCAGCCTGGAAAAACACCGCCGCCGGCAGACGGCTGATTCTTTTATTCTGTTTCGGAAGGCAAGTGCGGTGGCCCGTAGGACCATCCGTGCTGCTAAACGTGAGAGTTGGAAATCTTATGTTTCCACCATTACATCCGATACTCCTCTACCGCAGATTTGGAAGAAGATCCGCAAGATTGCGGGCAAGTTCGTTCCGGATGTCTCGCCAGTTCTCCACCTCCGTGGGACTCTTGTGGCGGATCCAGTGAAGGTCGCGGCCGAACTGGGTTCCCACTTTTCTTCTGTTAGCTCTGGTTCTCATCTTCCCAGATCCTTCCTTCTTCGTAAGCCTGTTCTTGAATCTTATCCTTTAGATTTCCACACTCATCTCCGCCTTCCCTATAACGATCCTTTCTCTCTTTCTGAACTTCAGTCTGCCCTGGCCCTCTGCGGATCTACGGCAGCGGGCTCGGATGACGTTCATTATGAGATGCTTCGCCATCTCCCTCCGTGCACGATTCAGTATTTACTGAATCTGTATAACCAGGTCTGGGAGTCGTCGTCCGTCCCTGAGGACTGGCTCGATGCTGTTGTACTCCCTATTCGGAAACCAGGGTCTCTCGGTACGTCCCCTCAGGACTTCCGCCCTATTGCTCTCACGAGTTGTGTTTGCAAGCTGTTTGAGCGTATGGTAAATGTCCGTCTCATGTGGTTCTTGGAACACCATCACCACCTCTCTCCTTCCCAATTTGGTTTTCGCAAGTGCCGCAGCACGACTGATGTCCTGGTGAACTTGGAGGTCTATATTCGTACTGCTTTTGCTGCGAAGACCTCCGTTGTTGCTGTCCTTTTTGACCTGGAAAAGGCTTATGACACGACTTGGAGATACCATATTCTGTCCCAACTTCGTTCTTTTGGCCTTCGTGGTAATCTCCCTCTCTTCCTTCAAAACTTTCTCTCTCGTCGTACCTTTCGAGTTAGGCTTGGTGCCGCTCTCTCTGCCTCTTTTCGGCAGTGTGAAGGTGTGCCCCAAGGTAGTGTTCTGAGTACTACGCTTTTTCTGGTTGCCCTCAATGGTCTCCTTTCCTCCGTTCCTTCTGGCATCTTCTCCGCTCTTTATGTTGACGATCTTACTCTTTGCTGTCGAGGTGATGATTCGCCTCTCCTTCAACGGCGGCTTCAACTTGCGATTGATGCCGTGTCCTCTTGGGCCACCAATCATGGCTTCAAGTTCTCTACTACTAAGACTTGTGCCATGACTTTTACTCGGAAGCGGGTCGTTCTTCGTCCCTCTTTGTCACTTTATGGTCATCCCCTTGAGTACAAGGATTCCGCAAAGCTTTTGGGGTTATTCTTTGACACTCGTTTGTCTTGGTCGCCCCATGTCTCTTACCTCCGTGTGGAATGCTCTAAGGCTCTTAACCTACTTAAGGTTTTGTCCCATACTTCTTGGGGAGCGGATAGGCGCACGCTCCTCTATTTGCATTCCTCTCTCGTATTGTCTAAGCTCGATTATGGTTGCCCTGCATACTCTTCTGCTTCTCCTTCTACTCTTCGCCGTCTTGATCCTTTGCACCATACTGGGTTGCGCCTCAGCTCTGGTGCTTTTCGTTCCACTCCTACCCTCAGTTTGTACGCGGACACTGGCTTTCTGTCTCTCCAGGATCGCCGTGATCGTTACAGTCTTCGCTATCTAGCGCGATCCTTACAGCATCCTCACTCTCGCCTCTATCGTGCTTTGACTTTTACCCCTCCTGTAGTTCCTGTTCCTCTTCACCACCTTCCTCTTTCTGTCCGTTTGTCTCGCTTACAAGATTCTCTTTCGGTTCGTCTTACTAATGTTTCTCCTCGTATTGTTCCCTCCTTGCCCCCGTGGAGGGTCCCCCTTCCCAAATTTTGTACTTCTCTGACCCGCATCACTAAAGCTTTTACCCCTCCTACAGTTCTGAAACGCCTCTTCCTTGAGCACTTTTCTTCTCACTCCCACTCCGTTCCCATCTTCACCGACGGGTCAAAGTCTGCTGACGGTGTGGGCTACTCTGTTGTTTTTCCTGACCAGACTTATATGTGTCGCCTTCCTCCAGAGGCTAGCATCTTCACAGCAGAACTCTATGCTATTCTCTATGCTCTTCGTCTCCTGCTTTCCCGGGGACAGTCCCCCTTCGTGGTAGTAGTTGACTCTCGTAGTCCCTCATGGCTTTAGGGTCCTTTAATCCCGTCCACCCTGTGGTCATCGAGATTCAACATTGGCTGTTTCTTATCTCCAGTAAATTTAAGTCGGTTGCGTTTTGCTGGGTTCCCAGCCATGTTGGTGTCTCTTTAAATGAGCGTGCAGATACTGCCGCTAAGGACGCTATCCGCACTTGTCCCATCTCCCGTAAAGGTGTTCCTTATTCTGACTTTTACCCAGTTATTCATGCCTCCATCCTTGCCCGTTGGCAGCGTTGTTGGTCTTCTGTTATTGGTAACAAACTGCGTACTCTCAAGAGTCGTGTGTCCCAGTGGCCTTCCTCCTGCCACCATAACCGACGGTGGGAAACGGCTCTAGCTAGGTTACGTCTTGGCCATACCCGTTTAACTCACGGTCACTTAATGGAGCGCCGCCCTGCTCCTTATTGTCCGAATTGCATTGTCCCTCTTACGGTCGTACATATCCTTGTTGAATCTCCTGACTTCCAGGACGAGCGTGTGTCTTGTTTTCCGACTGCCCCCCGCAGTCGTTTGTCCCTCAATAGAATTCTTGGCGACTCTGATACTTTTGATATCGTTCGCCTTATGCGTTTTTGTTCTCGTATTGGCATCCTTGGTGATATTTAGCGCCCTCTGATTATCCCGCATATTTGATGGTGCTACATAGCCTTCCCGGTTTGGTGCCTTCTATTAATAATTACTTACTTACTTAGGCTCCTGCTGTTGTCTTCTCTAATTGTGCTGGATTGCTTTTCTTTTTCTTTGTTAAGTTTTTCTCCCCCCCCCCCTCTTTCTCCTATCCGTTTGTTATTTCCTGCCGACCTTTTGCTTGTTTTGGTTTTTCTCTTGGACTTCCTCTATTTTGATGCCCAGGTGTTTGGGGAGTCATACTCTTGCACCTGTAGAACTGTAGTACCCAACGTCGAGAGTGAGAGGAACCTTTTATTGCCAATCCTCCTTTCGTCACTGAACCCGGTCTCGACGGACTGGTGGTGGCAGGGTATACTCGCGACTCACCCCTAGGGGGCCCCAGCATGATCGGCGATGGCTTCTTGTTGGGTGTCCGCCTCTAATTGTTGCTCCATGGTGGGTATGGGGGCACATTCGTGAATGAATATTTTCCTCTTTGTACTTATGTCTGATTCTGTTCCTCATTTACCTTCTCAGGCTCGTGGGATGGGCGACCAAGCTTCCGAGTTGGTCCGTATTGGAAGACTGGGCTGTGTAACCTCCGCTGCATTGGGCCCCGACCTTGCTCCTCCTTTGGCCGTTGCTACTCCTACTCAGGATGCGGCCTCCTGCTTGGCTGCTTTATCCTGCTTTGGCGAGACCCCTCTTCGGGTCTCCAAGAACGCTCAGTTGAATGCCAGTGTTGGCACTATTCTCCTCCCGCCCCATGTTGCGACCGGTGTTCAGAATCTGCAGGACTGCCATGATGATATTCAGCATATCCTTGAGGCCCAGGGCCATTCTGTCCTCCAGGTAGACACGTTTACTCGTCCCCCTCAACCTCTTCGGGTTGTGAAGACTACCTTTGATGGTAGGACCCTTCCACCCTCTGTCATTCTTGCTGGTGCCAGGTACTCTGTCCAAGAGTACATTCCTTCTCCTAGGCTCTGTAACAAGTGCTGGAGGTTTGGACATGGTGTCCTCCGCTGCTCTGGGACTGTCTCTCTCTGTCCTTTGTGTGGGGGCGAAGGTCACTCTAAGTCGGAGTGCTCTTCTCCCCAGGCTCGCTGCCTCAACTGCGGTGAGGCCCGTCCTACCTTCTCCCGTGCCTGTATCCATTACAGGCTTGAGGCAGCCGTCCTCAACTTGAAGCACCGGGAGTGTTTATCTCTGAGGCGAGGCGCCAGGTTCGCCGGCTCCCGCTTTATGCTAACGTCTCTTATGCTCGTGTGTTGTGCTCTTCCTCTCCTCGTCCTTCCCACCTTCCTCAGACTCACAACTGTTTCCGGGCCTTGGACCCTGATACGCCCACTTCCTCCTCCTCTGTTCCTTTGAGTTCTGTCCTGAAGGGTTCTCCTTCTGGTCCTCTGTCTGGTGTTCCCCTTCTTTCTACCCGGTATGTCATGTCTCTTGTGTCTTCTTCCTCGTCTCCCTCCGATTCTCGTTCCCATCCTTTCTCTCCATCTATTGACTCTCCCTGCTGCCTGTCGGTGCAGGCTGATGTCCATCGCTTTCCTAACAGCCGTCGTGTGTGCTCTCGTTCAGCTTCTCCTGTTGAGACGCCGGAATCCGTTGCACAGTACGTAGTTGCTGGGACATGTGGTGTCTGTGTATAGCTGAGATAGTCTTGGTAGTAAGGTTGATGTAAAGTCATTCCTGGTTACTGACTTTAATACTTAAAACGATTACATGATAGAGTAGCTCCCAAGCTGGCAGCGTCCTGTATGCTTTGTTTACCTCTTCTCTAGTGGCGTCCAGCCGCCGCACATAGAAAACGGATGGTACCATTTTCTGTGAACATGACATCCCTCCTTTTCTTTAAAAAGAATGAATACAGGATGTCTACCATGCTTGTAGCACAAAGCAAAGTTATTGACACAAAGTAAGTTATTAACATATCAAGAGATATTGCATACATTTAACATTAATTAAACACACAAAGAATTTAAACAATCTTTACCACAAAGGATTTCAATGTTAAAAATACATATGCAATGTTAAACAAACATGAAAGAAACTGTAATACAAAGTTACAAAATATTGAATGAGAGATCTGCATTATTCAAACAATATTAAATTTAGTTCAGCATAACAAGTAAATACTTTGCATTACATAGGAACACAATTAATCATCATATCGTGTAGGGCGTTTAACATGACGTTTTGGACGAGAGTCCTTAAATACAAAAATATCCCTCGATGAATTGTTTATCGAGTTATAACTCATTTTTTCTTTTTCTTTTGCACGACTTTGCACTTCATCATTTTCTACACTATTTGGAATCACTTTGAAATAAGCCATATTACGTGTTATACTATGATCTCTATTACTCGCTGTTACCATAGTTCCTTTTACACTAATCACTTTATATGGTTTTGTATCATACGGCATATCTAGCTTTCCCTCTTTTTTCTTTTTAACGAGAACAGTATCTCCAACCTTTATGAATTGTTCCTTTGCACGTTGATCATGAGCAATTTTCATTTTGCCCTTGGCTAGTGCATCCTTCTGAGCGAGACGTTTATCCGTTACCTTGGCTGGCATGACAGGTAGTGCGATTCTCATAGGACGTCCAAATAAAAGTTCGCCAGGCGACTTGCCCAGTGTTCCATGCGGTGTTGCACGGTAGTTCCTGAGAAAAGCATACATAGCTTGTTTCCAGGATCGTCCTTCGGCATGAGCACAGCGTACAGCTTTCATGAGAGGTTGCATGAATCTCTCTACTTCTCCATTTGCTTGAGGATGTAGTGGCATCACACGGCGGTGTTTGAATCCAATATGCTCAGCAAAGTTGACAAAGTCTTGTCCATTAAATGGCGGTCCATTGTCCGTCTTGACAACTTCAGGAATGCCAAAGTTTGAAAAGATCTTGTCGAGTTTCGGGATGACAGCCTTTGCAGATGTGGAAGTGATGATTTCTACTTCTGGATAACGTGAGTGATCATCAATGACTACCATCAAGTACTCTCCAGTTGGTAGCGGTCCACAGAAGTCCATCGATACTTCCATCCATGGTGCAGCAGGTAGTGGTGAAGGTTGTAGAGGTGTTGGTCTTGAAGTATCCACTGCAGCTTGGCAAGGGACACAGGCATCATGCATGTCCTTAGCTTGACGATCAATGCCAGGAAACCACACCTTTTCTCGTAGCAGCTGTTTGGTCCTTACAAGACCTTGGTGTCCTTGATGTGCAAGCTTCAGAGCACGTTGCTGGAGAACAGCTGGAATGACGATACGAGTACCTCGCAGCACGGTGTCGCGTTGTTGCGTAACACTTAATTCTGTCTGGATGCGTTCAAGTGCTTTGAATGCATCTTGGTCAACTCCTGAGGGTGGGATGCGTGGAAACTTTTTCTTAGTCAATGCATCCACTGTTGCTTGCAGAGTTGGGTCCTCTAGGGTTGCAGTACGGATTTCATCAAGAGTGAGAGCCTTAGGGACTGCATCACAGGTTACAGAGTGTACATATTCCTCGGCAACTTGCTGATGCTTGGTGATGGTGAAACTGTTGGCAGGATGTCGACTGATGTAATCAGCGGGATTGCCTGCACCTGGCTTGTATTTCACCGTAAAGTTGTATGGTTGCAGACGAAGAGCCCATCTCTCAATGCGAGCTGGTGGTTTGGACTTTGGATTATTGAAGATGGTCTCCAACGGTTTGTGGTCAGTGACTATCGTGGTAAAGGGTGCACCAAGCAGATACACATTGAAGTGTTCACAGCCCCATACAAGAGCAAGAGCTTCCTTCTCTGTCTGACTGTATCGTTGCTCAACATCTGTGAGAGAACGGCTGGCGTAGGCAATTACTACTCTTGAATCTGGTTGACCAGGTTTGTGTTGGGCTAACACAGCACCTAAACCAACAGGACTAGCATCCACCGTTAACTCAGTGTCCATTGATGGATCAAAGTATGCAGCAGTCGCATTTTCTACTAGTGCATCTTTCACAGCATCAAATGCATTTTGCTCGACATCGCTCCAGTACCATGATGCATTTTTCTTCAGGAGCTCACGTAGAGGCTTCGTAATGGTAGCAAAATCTGGAATGAAGCGAGAACAGTAGTTTGCCATTCCCAGAAAACTATGTACTTCAGTGGATGTTGAAGGAGGTGCAGCATTCTTGATATCTGCAACTTTCTTAGGATCTGGAGACAGACCTTTGTCACTAAGTACATGTCCAAAGAATTCAATTTTATGTTGATTGAACTCACACTTTGCTCGGCTTAGCGTCAAATTCTTTTCTCGTAAGCGTTGCAATGTTGCACGAAGAGCTTTGTCGTGTTCAGCTTGGGTACGGCCATAAACAATGATGTCATCAGACATGTTGTCAGCATTAGGTATATCTTGCAATACCTGGCTGATGATGTGCTGGAATACTTCAGCAGCACTGTTAATACCAAAACTCAGGCGCTTGTACCTATACAGACCTCGATGTGTCGTAAACGTTGTGATGAATCGACTCTCATCATCAAGTTCAAGCTGATGATAGCCCTTGTTTAAATCTAACTTGCTGAATACAGTTGCACCATTCAAGCGGTATATCATATCATCTACAGTGGGTGTAGGATGGCGTTCACGCATTATTGCCTTGTTGGGAACACGCATGTCTACACAAATGCGTATCTCATCTGGATTCTTCGGCTTTGGTGGAGTGACAATTGGGCTTACCCATGGTGTTGGGCCTGTTACCGGTTCAATGATATCTAGTTCTATCAGCCTATCCAGTTCGGCATCGACTTTCTTGCGAGTATGGAATGGTTGTCGGCGATGTGGTTGGGCAACTGGAATTACATCTGGGTTGATATGCAGATGTACCTTGCTATCAGTATAACAACCTATGGATTTAAACCGATCAGAAAATTCAGCAACAATAGCATCAACATTGTTTGCAGATTCCACTGCTACAGCATTAGAAAGCTGAAGTAGCCCCAATTTGGTTGAAGTCTTGTAACTGAGTAAAGACTCCTTTGCATTCCTAACAACATGGAATGTAGTAATGAGCATTGCATTCTTTGACTTAATCTCTGCAGTGAAAGTTCCAATCACTGGTAAGGCTACCTTTGAAGCATAGGCAGTGGCTTTGCCATTATAGTTTTCAAGCTTTGGAACTGTTTTTTAAATTTTTCATAGTGGCACTCAGCAATGGTGTCAATGTTTGATCCAGTGTCAATGAGAATTTTGAGACAAATGCCAGCAATGTATACTATAGTCTCTGGGTTGTTTGGAAGATCATTCCATTTGTGATTGATTGTACTCCATAAATATAATCACATTCACTGTCATCTGAGACTGGTTGTAATGAAATGTTGTCTTGTATATTATTAACATTCTTGATTTGAGGTGCAATATTGTGTTTGCCACCTCGACTCCTATGACTTGATCCTCGTACATTGCTTTTATTTATTGATTGTGGTTTCTTTAGTGCGGAACGACACATAGCACCAAAATGATTAGTTTTCTACACTCATAGCACTTCTTACCTTGTGCAGGACAAACATTATCTTGGTGTGGGTAGTCTCCTCCACAATTGTAACATTTATTATTGACAACCTCTGATGTGAGTCGTTGTGACTGCTTGAGTCTTGTTCCATGACTCCAGTTGTGATGTGGTTCTCGGCTCAATTTAATGTTAGGTTTGGCATGATATCTTCTATGATCATGGTGTACTCCCTGAACCTTACATACTTCATGACTGTTAGTAACAGTGGCAGAACCGTTGTTGGCACTGCACTCCATGACACGAGCATCACGTGCAGCATCTTCCATTCGACGAGCCATATCCAGTATCTTGGTAAGAGAACTTTCATCATCAACAAGTTCTAGAGCTCTTCGACGAAGACGTGTAGATGTGCATGTTTCAATTATTTGCTGTTTGATTTCTTTGTCAACATCAGCAAACTCACAATGGGCTGCTAAACCCTGCAGACGTGTATGGTATTGATCAACAGTTTCATTAGAGAGTTGTTTTGCTCTCCTGAAATGCATAATTTCCATAGCAGTATTTTGCCTTGGTTTGAAATGCTCAGTTAATTTGGCCTTGGCAGTGTCATAATCTTTGGCACCACCAGTATCTTTCAGTGTATCAAAGATATCACAAACTCTATCACCTGCATAGTGAAGCAGAAAGGCACGCTTTCTTTCAGCACTTTTGATGTCAGAAACTATCAACAAATTTTCAAACCTTTTAAGCCATTTGACCCACCTCTGTGACAGGTTTGTCTGGTCACAGTCAGGATCAAATGCAGGAAACTGAGGTATATTTGCCATTTTTACTGAATAAATTTAAACTTATCACTTAAAATGTTCCTCAGAATATATAACACTTACTGCACTGTATATGTTATTTAAGAATTCACTGTAATTACTTTAATTTTGCAAAGCACACAAGCATTTTAATGCAAAAGTTCACAACAGTGCACAACACAGCAGCAACTGACTTCTTACCTAGCCCTTGTGTACATGTGTTGTTCCTACTCACAGCAACACAGCAGTTGTTAGCAGTTGGTACAGCAATTGGCAGCAGTTGGCAGCAGTTGGCAGCAGTAGGCAGCAGTTGGCAGCAGTAGGCAGCAGTAGGTTCACAGCGTGAAGAATTTTGTAGCACGGAGCGTCGTTTCGTAACCAAAACATCGGTTTTGTACACTGCATCAAAGCGTCGTTTCGTACACAGCGTCGGCAGATTCCTCTCTCACAGCAACACTCAGCACAGCTTGGGTAGCACACAGCATTGGCCAGCACACAGCAACGGCCAGCACACAGCAACAGTCAGCACACAGCATGGGGTTGCATACAGCATCGGGTATGGTGCTCACAGACAGCTTCTCCTTCCTCCTCTGGGCGAGACAGCATGCTCCTTCCTTGTGTTTTGTTGAACAAAATACCTGCGTTCCCAGTTCATCCTCGTCGCCAGTGTGGTGTCTGTGTATAGCTGAGATAGTCTTGGTAGTAAGGTTGATGTAAAGTCATTCCTGGTTACTGACTTTAATACTTAAACGATTACATGATAGAGTAGCTCCCAAGCTGGCAGGCGTCCTGTGTGCTGTTTACCTTCTCTAGTGGCGTCCAGCCGCCGCACATAGAAAACGGATGGTACCATTTTCTGTGAACATGACAAC
>WNGS01074510.1:0-10616 GCA_020271785.1 Procambarus virginalis | reverse complement strand
TAGCCTTTGTGGTTCAACGGCAGCGGGCTCTGATGCATTCATTATGAAATGTTCCGCCATCTCCCTCTGTGCACGTCTCAGTATTTACTGAGTCTGTACAATCGGGTCTGGGAGTCGTCGTCAGTCCCTGAAGACTGGCTCGATGCTGTTGTCCTCCCTGTTCGGAAACCAGGGTCTCTCGGGTCATCCCCCAAGGACTTTCGCTCTATTGCCCTCACGAGTTGTGTCTGCAAACTCTTTGAACGTATGGTTAACGTTCGTTTGATGTGGTTCTTAGAACACTATAACCACCTCTCTCCTTCTCCATTGGGTTTTCTCAAGTGCCGCAGCACAACGAATGTCCTGGTGAAATTGGAGGTCTATATTCGTATTGCTTTTGCTGCGAAGACCGTTGTTGCCGTCCTTTTTTACCTAGAAAAGGCTTACAACACTACCTGGCGGTATCATATTCTGTCTCAACTTCATTCTTTTGGCCTTCGTGGGAACCTCCCTCTCTTCCTCCAGAGCTTCCTCTCTCGTCGTTCCTTTCGTGTGCGGCTTGGTACTGCTCTCTCTGCCCCTTTTCGGCAGTATGAGGGTGTACCCCAGGGTAGTGTTCTGAGCACTACTCTTTTTCTAGTTGCCCTCAACGGTCTTCTTTCTTCTCTTCCTTCTGGCGTCTTCTCTGCTCTCTATGTTGATGATCTTACCATTTGCTGTCGGGGTGATGATGCACCTCTCCTTCAACGGCGGCTTCAACTTGCGATTTATGCCGTGTCGTCTTGGGCCACCGATCATGGCTTCAAGTTCTCTGCATCTAAGACTTGTGCTATGACTTTTACTCGGAGGCATGTCGTTCTTCGTCCCTCTTTGTCGCTTTATGGTCATCCCATTGTGTACAGGGATTCCGCAAAGCTCTTGGGGGTTAGTCTTTGACACTCGTTTGTCTTGGTCAGCCCATATCTCTTACCTCCGAGTTGAGTGCTCTAAGGCCCATAACCTCCTTAAGGTTTTGTTCCATACTTCTTGGGGAGCGGATAGACGCACGCTCCTATATTTGCACTCCTCTCTCGTCCTGTCTAAACTCGATTATGGTTGCCCTGCTTACTCTTCTGCTTCTCCTTCTACTCTTCGCCGTCTTGATGCTTTGCACCATACTGGGTTGCGTCTCAGCTCTGGTGCCTTTCGTTCGACTCCCGCCGTCAGTTTGTATGTTGACACTGGCTTTCTTGTTGTTTACTATGTTGTTTCTGGCTTTGAGGTAAGGCAGCTTAAGCAACGACAGGATGAAGCAAAGGAGGAGACCGGCATTAGGGAGACCCCGTCTTGGCATATTGTAAAGGACAGGGGTCTTAAGAAGACCTTGGCAAAACAGACACCTAATAGCATAAAAATTACAAACGCATTTGATGTGTTGGAGGACGAGTGCTGTGGTGAACCTATGGTTCAGCGTGGAGGTAAGGGCATAGCGGCGAGGAACATTGAAGCGCGGGTCCCTCAAAGTGCCCCAAGAGAAAAGGGAGGATCGAAGCGAATTTTAGTTGTGGGAGATTCCCAGGTGAGGTATTTGGACAGAACGTTTTGTGCCAGAGATAAAGGGAACAGATTAAGGGTTTGCTATCCTGGAGCTGGTATTGGTGATATTGTTGGAAACATGAAAGATATTATGACGGGAAATGGGAACAAACCCATTATTTGTATTAGTGCAGGGGGTAATGATGTTGGGAGAGTTAGAAGTGAGGAACTAATACAGAAATTCAAGACAGCAATAGAATTAGTTAGGAGCAAGGGAGGAATCCCAATCATATGTAGCATTCTTCCAAGAAAGGGAGTGGGAAATGAATGGATGTCGAGGGCACTTGGTGTCAATTGCAGGCTGGAAAGATATTGCAAATCTAATGCAATATCTTATATAGACAACTGGGAACACTTCTATGGAAGAAATGAAATGTATGCTCGGGATGGGGTGCATCTATCGAGAGCTGGGGTTGTTGCTGTTGCAAACTCGTTGGAAGAAGTGGGTAGAGGTGTTTGTTTGGGTTTAAACTGTTAGTAGATAGAGGTATGAGAATTGATTTGGAGGAAGGATGTAATAAAAGTATGTGTTTGCGGAAGAAAGGAATTGGCAAAATGGTCAGGGAAAGAGAAGGGCCTCAAAATAACAATACACTTAGGGTATATTACACAAACAGTAGAAGTCTAAGAAATAAAATTAACGAATTAAATGCTCTTGTCTGCACAGAAAAAATAGATATTATTGCACTCACCGAAACGTGGATGAATGTTGATAATAGAGAACTATTAGCTGAATATCAAATAAATGGATTTAAACTATTTCACACAGATAGATATATTAGACGAGGAGGTGGAGTAGCCATATACGTTAGGGACAATTTGAAATGTAGTCTCAAAGAGGGAATCAAAACTAAGCCACACACAGAAACTATTTGGATAGAATTAAACGAAAAAGCAAATATTATTATAATAGGAGTTATATATAGGCCACCAAATTTAGACAGAATGGAAGCAAAGCATCTATGGGATGAAATATCAAGAACATCTAGATCTAACAGTATTTATGTCATGGGTGACTTTAATTTTAGTGGAATAAACTGGGTGAACAAAACAGGGAATAGTGAAGCAGAAGACTTTCTAGAATTAACTGACGATTGCTTTCTTACGCAACACATTAAGGAACCAACGCGGGGAAATAATATTTTAGATTTAGTGTTAACTAACAACGAAACACAAATTAAGGACATGGAAATAGGGAGTGAGCTAGGGAACAGTGATCATAAAGAAATCAGATTTAGTATAGAATGGAATAGATCTGTAGGAGAAAATTCTGTTAAAGTGCCTGATTTTCGAAAAGCTGATTTCAATAGCCTAAGAATTTTTTGGGGTCAAATAGATTGGAATGTCTTGGGGATGGGGTGTGGGCTAGACATGAACCCAGCGACAGGTGACATAAGAACATAAGAACAAAGGCAACTGCAGAAGGCCTATTGGCCCATATGAGGCAGCTCCTATTTATAACCACCCAATCCCACTCATATACATGTCCAACCCATGCTTCAAACAATCGAGGGACCCCACCTCCACAATGTTATGCGGCAATTGGTTCCACAAATCAACAACCCTGTTACTGAACCAGTATTTACCCAAGTCTTTCCTAAATCTAAACTTATCCAATTTATACCCATTATTTCGCGTTCTGTCCTGTGTTGATACTTTTAATACCCTATTAATATCCCCTTTGTTATGTCCATTCATCCACTTGTAAACCTCTATCATGTCACCCCTAACTCTTCGCCTTTCCAGTGAATGCAACTTTAGGTTTGGTAATCTTTCTTCATATGAAAGATTTCTAATTTGGGGAATTAACTTAGTCATCCTACGCTGGACACGTTCCAGTGAATTTATATCCATTCTATAATATGGCGACCAAAACTGAACTGCATAATCTAAATGGGGCCTAACGAGAGCAAGATATAGCTTGAGTACCACACCAGGTGTCTTGTTACTAACGCTGCGATTAATAAATCCGAGTGCCCGATTTGCCTTATTACGAACATTCATGCATTGATCCTTTTGTTTTAAATTCTTACTAATTATAACTCCCAGATCCCTTTCGCAATCCGACTTCGCAATCTCAACACCATCTAGCTCGTATCTTGTAACTCTATCATCATTACCTAGGGAACCATCAGTGTATATGATTTGAGAGAATGGTCTGTGGACAAAGCATCAATATGGCTTAAGGCGTTGAGCTTTGCCTCAAGGCGAAGCTTGGGCTGATCTCTAATTTGCTTCTTTGAAGCTTCTTTGCTTCCTTTTACTCTCCCTCAAACGTCTTCGTTTGTAAATTTCAACAATTATACATAATCCTAAAGTAAGAACACTTAAGACTTTCTTTTGTTAGTTTGATGACATATATCACAATCAGAATGACCCCAAAATGATCTCGCGGTGGTACACTACTTGCGTTTTGTAATTCTTGCAACTGTTCGCCGCTGATTTCTCTTCTTTCAGCATTTCCCTCTGTTTTCAAGCAAGTATAAGCTCTCTCCTCCACACCAGCACTCCTTTAGTTATGAAATCCTGATCCTCAACTTTTACATGGGGACCTACTAAATAGAACTGTGTTACAAGTTTATTGATTGTAAATGAAAATACAGGCAGCTAACCTTTCATTCCTTAGTTTTATACATTTTATTTCAATATAAATAAATTCGTATGGTATTATCTGCCTTAACTGAATCCATGCTGGTGCTTTCAGAGAACTCTTAATTTTTCTAATGTTCCAAGAGATGTTTCCCTGCAAGTTTCTCTAGGGCCTAATGGAGAATAGTCGATAATGAAGGTACTGTGTAGTTTAGTGGCTCCTGGACCATTACATACTGGCACATTGACACTGCATTGGCTGTCTTCCAATACTTTGGCAACTCCCTCTTTTTCAGTGATGAGTCGAACAGAGTCTCCGTGGTGTAGTGGTAAGACACTCGCCTGGCGTTCCGCGAGCGCTATGTCATGGGTTCGTATCCTGGCCGGGGAGGATTTACTGGGCGCAATTCCTTAACTGTAGCCTCCGTTTAACGCAACAGTAAAATGTGTACTTGGATGAAAAAACGATTCTTCGCGGCAGGGGATCGTATTCCAGGGACCTGCCCGAAACGCTACGCGTATTAGTGGCTGTACAAGAATGTAACAACTCTTGTATATGTCTCAAAAAAAAAAAAAAGTTAATGGGAGGCTCAAGTCCGCAGCTACATCTTTCAGTCTCCATAAATACCATTTGATGTTTTAGAGTATATTGGTGGATGAGTGTTTATGACTCACATGTTACTTACAGTAACGTGGTGGGTGAGTGTTTATGACTCACATGTTGCTTACAGTAACGTGGTGGGTGAGTGTTTATGACTCACATGTTACTTACAGTAACGGGTAGGTGAGTGTTTATGACTCACATGTTGCTTACAGTAACGTGGTGGGTGAGTGTTTATGACTCACATGTTGCTTACAGTAACGTGGTGGGTGAGTGTTTATGACTCACATGTTGCTTACAGTAACGTGGTGGGTGAGTGTTTATGACTCACATGTTACTTACAGTAACGTGGTGGGTGAGTGTTTGTGACTCACATGTTGCTTTCAGTAACGTGGTGGGTGAGTGTTTGTGACTCACATGTTACTTACAGTAACGTGGTGGGTGAGTGTTTGTGACTCACATGTTGCATACAGTAACGTGGTGGGTGAGTGTTTGTGACTCACATGTTACTTACAGTAACGTGGTGGGTGAGTGTTTATGACTCACATGTTGCTTACAGTAACGTGGTGGGTGAGTGTTTGTGACTCACATGTTACTTACAGTAACGTGGTGGGTGAGTGTTTATAACTCACATGTTACTTACAGTATCGTGGTGGGTGAGTGTTTATGACTCACATGTTACTTACAGTATCGTGGTGGGTGAGTGTTTATGACTCACATGTTGCTTACAGTATCGTGGTGGGTGAGTGTTTATGACTCACATGTTACTTACAGTAACGTGGTGGGTGAGTGTTTATGACTCACATGTTGCTTACAGTAACGTGGTGGGTGAGTGTTTGTGACTCACATGTTGCTTACAGTAACGTGGTGGGTGAGTGTTTATGACTCACATGAAAATGTTGGCAGCTAACCTTTCTTCCCTTAGTTTTATAATATATATTTAAACATAACACATATAAATTCGTCTGGCATTATCTGCCTTAATTAACTGAATTCGTGCTGGTACTTTAAGAGAAATCTTTCCTTTTTAAGTGTTCCAAGAGACGTTTCCTTGCAAGCTTCTCTAGCGCCTAACTGAGAATAGTCGATAATGAAGCTACTGTGTAGTTTAGTGGCTCCTGTGTCCTTTCTTTCTGGCACATTGGCTGTCTTCCATTACTTTGGCAACGCCATCTTTTCAGTGATGAGTCGAAGAGTTAATGGGAGGCTTAAATCCACAGTTACATCTTTCAGTCTCCACAAATACCATTTGTTATTTACAGTGTACTCACCTAATTGTACTTACCTATTTTTGCCTGCTGGATCGAGCTCTAGCTCTTAGACCTCGCTTTTCTAACCGTTTGTTGTTTAATACAATGGCTCCAAACCTATTACTCTATCATACCTGCTTTTAATGTTATGATTAAAATAATGGAGGGTTTGGTGAGGGAGTTGGTGAGTCTGGTTGGAGCTCTGAGGACAGAGCTGGATTCGTTGCGGGAGGAGGTAAGGCAGCTTAAGCAACGACAGGATGAAGCAAAGGAGGAGACCGGCATTAGGGAGACCCCGTCTTGGCATATTGTAAAAGACAGGGGTCTTAAGAAGACCTTGGCAAAAAAGACACCTAATACCATAAAGATTAGAAACACATTTGATGTGTTGGAGGACGAGTGCTGTGGTGAACCTATGGTTCAGCGTGGAGGTAAGGGCATAGCGGCGATGAACATTGAAGCGCGTGTCCCTCAAAGTGCCCCAAGAGAAAAGGGAGGATCGAAGCGAATTTTGGTTGTGGGAGATTCCCAGGTGAGGTATTTGGACAGAACGTTTTGTGCCAGAGATAAAGGAAACAGATTAAGGGTTTGCTATCCTGGAGCTGGTATTGGTGATATTGTTGGAAACATGAAAGATATTATGACGGGAAATGGGAGCAAACCCATTATTTGTATTAGTGTAGGGGGTAATGATGTTGGGAGAGTTAGAAGTGAGGAACTAATACTGAAATTCAAGACAGCAATAGAATTAGTTAGAAGCAAGGGAGGAATCCCGATCATATGTGGCATTCTTCCAAGAAAGGGAGTGGGAAATGAATGGATGTCGAGGGCACTTGGTGTCAATTGCAGGCTGGAAAGATATTGCAAATCTAATGCAATATCTTATATAGACAACTGGGACCACTTCTATGGAAGAAATGAAATGTATGCTCGGGATGGGGTGCATCTATCGAGAGCTGGGGTTGTTGCTGTTGCAAATTCGTTGGAAGAAGTGGTTAGAGGTGTTTGTTTGGGTTTAAACTGTTAGTAGATAGAGGTATGGGAATTGATTTGGAGGAAGGATGTAATAAAAGTATGTGTTTGCGGGAGAAAGGAATTGGCAAAATGATTAGGGAAAGAGAAGGGCCTCAAAATAACAATTCACTTAGGGTATATTACTCAAACAGTAGAAGTCTAAGAAATAAAATTAACGAATTAAATGCTCTTGTCTGCACAGAAAAAATAGATATTATTGCACTTACCGAAACGTGGATGAATGTTGATAATAGAGAACTATTAGCCGAATATCAAATAAATGGATTTAAACTATTTCACACAGATAGATATATTAGACGAGGTGGTGGAGTAGCCATATACGTTAGGGACAATTTGAAATGTAGTCTCAAAGAGGGAATCAAACTGAGCCACCACAGAAACTATTTGGATAGAATTAAACGAAAAAGCAATAATATTATAATTGGAGTTATATATAGGCCACCAAATTTAGACAGAATGGAAGCAAGCATCTATGGGATGAAATATCTAGGGCATCTAGATCTAACAGTATTTATGTCATGGGTGACTTTAATTTGAGTGGAATAAACTGGTTGAACAAAACAGGGAATAGTGAAGCAGAAGATTTTCTAGAATTAATTGACGATTGCTTTCTTACGCAACACATTAAGGAACCAACACGGGAAAATAATATTTTAGATTTAGTGTTAACTAACAGGGAACACAAATTAATGACATCGAAATAGGGAGTGAGCTAGGGAACAGTGATCACAAAGAAATCAGATTTGGCATAGAATGGAATAGACCTGTAGGAGAAATTCTGTTAAAGTGCCAGATTTTCGAAAAGCTGATTTTTAATAGCCTAAAAATTTTTGGGTCAAATTGATTGGAAAGTCTTGGTATGGGGTGGGGCCGGTCTTGGAGCGAGACATGAACCCAGCGATGGGTGATGTAAATGGGGATTTCGATGTAGATTCAATTATAACGTATTTAAGAATATTCTAAACAAAGCACAGGAACGTAGTATACCACACAAATTGAATAGATCGATTACTAATGACCCAAAGTGGATAACAAAGAATTTGAAGAATCTTATAGTAAAAAGAGAGCTTGGTACAAGAGGATTAAAAATGGGAGGTCACTTTAGAACAGGAATTCGTACAACTAGTTAGAATGTTAAAAAAGATAAGGAAAGCAAAAAGAAACTATGAAGTTCGTATAGCAGGGCAAGCAAAGACAAATCCTAAAGGGTTTTTTCAGTTATATCGAACTAAGACTAGGGAAAGGATAGGTCCATTAAAAACTGAGACAGGTCAAATAACAGATAGTGATGAAGAGATGAGTAGTATTTTTAATAAATATTTTGTATCTGTATTTACTAAAGAGGAACTTAACAATATGCCTTCAGCCCAACAGTCTATGTGGGTGGGACGAGGACAGGTTGACGAGTTTAGCAGTTACCAGAGGATGTTCTTAAACAAATAGTAAGACTCAAACCAAAACAAATCCCCAGGGCCGGATGAAGTGTTTTGCCAGGTGCTTAAAGAATGCAAGAGGAGCTTTGTGACCACTGTCAATCATATTTAATAAATCACTAGAGTCCAGGCACACGTGCCAGAGTTTTTGGAAAGTTGCTAATGTGATACCATTTTTAAAGAAAGGAGATAGATCACTTGCGTCTAACTATCGACCAATTAGCTTAACGTCTATTGTGGAAAAGTTTACTCGAATCTATAATAGCCAATAAAATTCGTCTTCATCTTGAAAAACTAAATTAATAATTGAGTCGCAACATGGTTTTATAAAGGGCCGTTCATGTTAACAAATTGTTATCTTTATTCTAGCATAGTTGAGGAGGCAGTTGATAGTGGTAAGGATTGTGATGTTGTGTACCTTGACTTTCAAAGCTTTCGATACAGTGCCACATGAAAGACTGATTAAAAAGATAGAGGCTCATGGTATTGGGGGTGCTATATTAAGCTTGGATTAGGGCATGGCTATACCAAAGGAACAGAGAGTTAGTAATATGGAGTCAAGTCAAGGTGGGAAAATGTTGTAAGTGGAGTGCCTCAAGGCTCTGTCTGGGACCTCTGTTGTTTATAATATATAAATGATTTAGATTCAGGTTGAGTAGCACATTTGCAAATTTGCCGATGATACGAAAATCGTTAGGGAAATTAATTCGGGAAGACTCACTATCACTTCAAGTTGATCTAGATAGGGTTTTGAAATGGTCACACAGACTGGCAGATGCAGTTTAATGCTGAAAATGTAAAGTTCTGAAAAGCTAGGTAATGATGATAGAGTTACAAGATACGAGCTAGATGGTGTTGAGATTGCGAAGTCGGATTGCGAAAGGGATCTGGGAGTTATAATTAGTAAGAATTTTAAAACAAAGGGATCAATGCATAATGTTCGTAATAAGGCAAATAGGACACTCGGATTTATTAATCGCAGCGTAAGTAACAAGACACCTGGTGTGATTCTCAAGCTATATCTTGCTCTGGTTAGGCCCCATTTAGATTATGCAGTTCAGTTTTGGTCGCGCCATATTATAGAATGGATATAAATTCACTTGAACGTGTCCAGCGTAGGATGACTAATTAATTCCCCAAATTAGAAATCTTTCATATGAAAAGATTAACAAAGCTAATTTGCATTCACTGGAAAGGCGAAGAGTTAGGGGTGACATGATAGAGGTTTACAAGTGGATGAATTGACATAACAAAGGATATTAATAGGTATTGAAAGTATCAACCATGACAGAACGCGAAAAATTGGGTATAAATTGGATAAGTTTAGATTTAGGAAAGACTTGGGTAAATACTGTTTCAGTAACAGGGTTGTTGATTTGTGGAACCAATTGCCAACTTGTAGACATGTGGAGGTGGGTCCCTCGATTGTTTAAGCATGGGTTGACCTGTATATGAGTGGATTGGGTGGTTATAAATAGGACTGCCTCGTATGGGCCAATATGCCCTTCTGCATTTGCCTTTGTTCTTATTTTCTTATGTGTTCTTTCATGATCTCTTACCGAACCAGGTAGGATTTAACACAAGTCTTTCCCTAAAATCTAAACACTTATCCTAACCTACAACTGTGAATCCTAACCATTTCTGTACCCTTGCCCAGGATTATGATACTCCAAGAATTCTTGATAGCTAGTGGGTCCAAGACACACCTGAGATGTACTGACTGGGACCTAGATGATATATTTATCCATCTCTATGCTTGGTCATACTACCCACCTACATGGTGTGGTGCCACCAGCACTCAGAAATGTGTACAAATGCACATATTGTGGGAATGATCCATCAGGGCAAGCCTAGCTGTATGTGTTAATAACAAGGCCTACGAGTGCTTTAAGTGATGTTTCGGTAATATTTCCAGATGGACTTCTTAAGGTTAATTGTATATATTTGCAATGTTTCAACATGTTTCTAATAAATCAAATACAATCCTACATGTACATCTATAAAATAGAACTGCCCTGTTTGTCAGTCCAAAGCATGAGTGCCGTGCAGATTGTGTGGCACCCTCACCAACCCTTTCCACCATGGAAACTGTGGGTATGGGAGTGCCATAAGCCAGCTGGAGTCAACCCAAGTGCCTGCTTTAAAATATTGGTA
>WNGS01074509.1:0-10933 GCA_020271785.1 Procambarus virginalis | reverse complement strand
ATGCGTGATATCCAAACTCCAGAGAATATAGCGGATATCAACACGTATATGTATATATACATCTTCAACAACCACGTACACTGCAGATTTTGAAAGAGAAATTGACAACATGCCCATGCACTCAACCTCGGATCCAGACTAGTGGAATTCAATATTTATAAAGAAATGCAAAGTGCCAGTAGCACAGGCACTCAGTATAGTGTGGAGGAAGAGCTTGGACATGGGAGAGATACCAGATGCACTTAAATCAGTAGATGTAGCTCCTCTACACAAGAGAGGGAGCAATGCATTGGCTAAGAATTATAGACCAGTTGCACTAACATCCCACATAATAAATGTATTTGAGAGAATGACAAGGAGTCAGGTCTCCAGTTTCATGGAGACAAATGACCTCCACAACCCAGGCTTAAATGGATTTGACCGGGAAGATCATGCCACTCGCAGCTACTCAACCACTACACAAAGGCACAATCAGAACACTGTATAAACACCATAGGTCCACGGTTGTTCCACATCCTCCCAGCAAGTATAAGAAATATTGCCGGAACAACCATGGACATCTTCAAGATAAACTGATAGTTTTCTTCAAGATCTTCAAGAAGTGCTGGACCAACCGGACTGTGGTGGATATGTGAGCCTGCGGGCCACTACAAGCAACAGCTTGTTAGACCAGGCTCTCACAAGTCAAGTCTAGCCTTGGGGCGGGCTGGAGAGTAGAAGAACTCCCAGAACCCCATCATGCAGGTATCAAGCAGGTACCAAGCTCTCATAAGGCCAGGCTTGAGGAGTGGAACAACTCCCAGAACCCCATCATGCAGGTATCAAGCAGGTACCAAGCTCTCATAAGGCCAGGCTTGAGGAGTGAAACAACTCCCAGAACCCATCATGCAGGTACCAAGCTCTCATAAGGCCAGCTTGAGGAGTGGAACAACTCCCAGAACCCCATCCAGTACAATCCAGAATCCAGATACTGTACTCGGTACAGAGTACTGAGAAGATAGGGCACCACAAGCATAGCTCTCATCCTGTAACTACAGTTAGGTAATTACACACATACATACATACAGGTACTATTTCTGGGGGAGCCCCTTGAGGCTCCTTGGAGCTAATATGCTAATATTGTGTCAAACTGCTAGGTGCCATGAGTCGCAGAGTTCTTTTCGGCCTACCAGGGACCACAAGTAAGGGAAAGGCTTCAAACTTTGGGCCTGGCTGAAAAGAAGAACCAGAAGCCTCAGTGGGATCATCAGCCTCAACTATCTCCAAGCAAAAATCAGAAGGGGCAAACCTGGAGTTGACCGAGCCACATTCCAAGTTTAACCTTGCACCGACCCCCCCCCCCCAAACCTCAGGCGCCTTGGGTCGGAAGCATGGGAAAAGGACCAGAGGGAGGGAGCACCATACCCAACAGAGGAGGAGGAAGGAAGAAAGGAGAGAGAACTTGATTACACGTGTATCCATGTGATGAGCGATCATGTTCCAAATGTGAGGCAGCATAGGAATGATTGATCTCTATCCATTTTTTAATGTTAAGTAATTGCAAAGTGTAGTTACTGGATGAAAGCTATGCTCATGGTGTCATGTCTTCCCAGCATTCTTTGTCATATAACACTCAAAACTACTGACGATTTTGGCCTCCACAACCTTCTCACTTAACTTGTTCCAACCATCTACCACTCTGTTTGCAAAAGTGAGTTTACTTATATATCTTTGACAGCTGTGTTTAACACTATCGCGCACCGGACATGCACGCGGTCAACTTAGGGGTCATGTACCCGACGTGCGGCGAGCATGCGGGCAAGCACGCGATGACACCTAAATGTGTATACTCGTTTCAGCTTTCTTACTTTAATTCTCGTGCTGCGTCGCTCGTTTGGAATCATTGTGTTCGCAATTGAATTCCCTACAAGTGTGTATAAATATAATGTCCAAAAGCCTGGCGTGACTCCCAACAGCAAAGCCTAAAGTCAGCAAAAGTTACCCGTGAGCGCACAACATCAGTAAAATGTGCATACTCGTTCCATTTTTCTCACCTTAATTCTCGTGCTATGTCGCTCGTTTTGGTATCTTTGTGTTCGCAATTAAATTCCCTACAGTTGTGTATGAATATAATGTACAAAAGCCTGGAGTGCCTCCCCGCAGAAAAGCCTAAAGTTACCCATGAACGAGCACCAATTTGTACACTGCAACCTAATGTGTGTTCTCGTTCAGTTTGATAACATCAATTTTCGTGTTACATCTTTCATTGTGGTATCAAATTGTTCGCAATAAAACGCACGTATTTTAAAACTAGACCCATGATAATAGAGCAATAACTGGAATTTTAATAAATATTTTAATTCTGGAAGCTCATCATCACAAAATTTTATATCTTTCCAGTGTTCTGACATAAATTTTTGTGTTACATCTTCATTTTGGTACAGAGCACCACTTGGTTTCCGAACCCCCTTGGGATGAGACCTGTTGGTTAACAGGTCACGCTTTGTTCGGGTAGCATGACTCCCCAACCCCAATCGGGAAACTGGAAGTTTCGGATAACTAAAGTTCGGAAACCAAGTGGTGCTCTGTATCAAATTGTTTGCGACGTAAAGGCGCGCATTTTAAAACTAGTTCCAACATAATAGCACAATAAATAGAATTTTAACAAATATTATAAAATTTTGACCAAAACCTATTTATAATCATATAAGTGTTTGGACATCAAGTTTCATGTTACATCTTTCATTTTGGTATCAAATTGTGCGCATTCTAAAGCGCTTATTTTGATACTGTCCCTAGGTCGATTGGATAAAAAATGAATTTATACAAATATTTTTGTAGTGGACGCAAAGTCCACTACAGAAGTCCGGTCCTCTGTTAGGACTCGGGAGAAAAATAATGGCCGAGAGTCCGGTCCAAAGTGACCGATAGTGTTAACTAGCTTAAATCTATGACCTCTTCTTGAAGTTAGAGGTCTCAAGAATTCTTCCTTATCAACTTCATCATTTCCCATTATTATTTTGTACGTACTGATCATATCACCTCTCTTTTTTTTCTGTCTTCTAGCTTTGGCATATTTAGTGCCTCTAACCTCTCCTTGTAGCTCTTGTCTTTTAGTTCCAGGAACCATTTAGTGGCATGTCTTTGCACCTTTTCCAATTTGTTAATGTGCTTCTTAAGATATGGGCTCCATACAAAAGCTACATATTCCAGCTTTGGTCTCACAAAGGTCGTGAACAATTTCTTTAGTATTTCACCATCCATGTATTTAAAAGTTACATTTAATTTTATTTTCATAGTGTGTATTTATATCTACAGTATTTTATTTTATTTTGCATGTGTTAGCTTTGAGGGAAACACTATTTACAGACAATATTGCTCTCAAATGTCTTTAATATTGACTATATATATTTACATTACAGATGAAACCTCTTCTGGTGTGGCATCATTAGATGGAAATGAGAGTTCTCGAGAGCCATGGGAAATGGATGAAACAATGTGATCCCTCATCAGTAAGTCCTCCATTAGTACAGCCAGAGATAGAGAATATTGCCAGCCAACAGAACCTCACTTACTCTAGTGTTCCAGAAAGCAAAAGTCTAGATACACGAAATCAGACAGTTCAGTCAAAACCAAATGCAATTCATGGAAACAGCAGTCATCCAGTGTCTGTAAGACAAGACAAAGTTGAGTCTGTTTTGTCCAACAAACAACTAAATTCAAAGGATAGCAAACATATTGTACAGGCTATCATCCAGTCTACACTCTCTGAACCTGTCAGTAAAAGTTCCAAACCACAATTGACTTCATTGAAAACCAACACACCAGCTACTACATCAAGTACTCCAAAGAAGTCACTAAACCTTCAGTTTCAACACAGCTGCCAACTCATAAAATGGCATCTTCCAACTGAGTAAAACGACATCACAGTCTCCGGTAGTCTCCTCCACAGTCACCACTCAAGCTAACAATAGCCCACAAGTATCTGAATTGTCATCTATGGCACAAAGTGAATCTCAAAATGTATATATTCCAAGACTGATAGATGGCCCTGTTAAAGATGGATCAAAGGTTAAGCCTAAACTATGGACTCCTCACGACGTGGCTCAGTTCCTAAAGACAAATGATTGTGGGGCATACTGTGACAACTTTGTATTGCAGGTAAGATTTTGTAAAATTTCCTCTTGATAATTAAGTAATTTGATAGATTGTATTTGTTATTCCTGGACCCTGATCTGAGGGTGGACAGCGCTTCGGATTCGTAGTCCTGAGGTTCCGGGTTCGATCCCGGCGGAAGCAGAAACAAATGGGCAGTTTCTTTCACCCTGATGCCACTGTTACCTAGCGGTAAATAGGTACCTGGGAGTTAGACAGCTGCTACGGGCTGCTTCCTGGGGGTGGGGGGGGTTGTAACTAAAAGGAGGCCTGGTCGAGGACCGGGCCACGGGAATGCTAAGCCCCAAATCATCTCAAGATAGCTTCAAGATAACCCTCATTTCTTTAGTGCTGTCTGTCATCAATGCCAGCTCATGGCCTTCTGGCCAACTAATATCTTAATGTATCCTATCCTCTTACAGTATTTTATATGCAGTAGGACTTCTGCAGCAGAACTGTAGGGCACAACCTATTAGAGTCTGTTATTTTTTTTTATTTTTTCTGTTGGGATCCCCTCTGGCTCCCTAGAGCTATCGGACTGATATACGCTATATTAATCTGAGGCATCAGTCAATAGAGTTCAGCCTACTGGGGACCACGAGTCAGAAACTGGCCCTCTAAGAAACACAGGTAGCAATGGCCTATGGAAACCTCCCCATGTGTTTGGGAGCATTCCATGTCTGCCATTGACTGGGTTAGGCACCAGAAAGGTAGCCAAAACAACAAATCCACAAGGGCCGTGACGAGGATTCAAACCTACGTCCGAGATCATCCAGACGCTGCCCTAATCGACTGAGCTACGACATGGTCAAAAGAGTTGAAACCAGAAGTTGTACCTAACTTACTTGGATCCTGCAGCCTCTCCGAGACACACAACCAGGGTTTTACACAACTCCCCCATGCACTCGAACTATGTCAATAGGCCGTTCTACCTCTTCGCCCTTACTTCATTACACACACAAATCAAAATAGCGTGATGTATCAAATGAACAAATCCACAAGGGCCGTGAAGAGGATTTGAACCTACGTCCGAGATCATCCCAGACGCTGCCTTAATCGACTGAGCTACGACATGGTCAAAAGAGTTGAAACCAGAAGTTGTACCTAACCTACTGGATAGGTTCGAATCCTCATTACGGCCCTTGTGGATTTGTTCATTTGATACATCTCACTATTGTGATTTCTGTGTGTAATGAAGTAAGGGCGAAGAGGTAGAACAGCCTACTGACATAGCTCGAGTCATGGGGAAGTTGTGTAAAACCCTGGTTTGTGTCTCGGAGAGGCTGCAGGATCCAAGTAAGGTGACATTAGTATGAGGTGACATTTTGCTGCAATTTTGATACCGGGGATGCCTGTTGGGGATTGGTTGTGGCGTTTTGTTTGGCCACAAACAAACGTTTGTGGCCAAACAAACGTACTTGTGTACTTCTTCCTGGGCCTTCCTTGTTCATCTGTGTACTCTTTACACGTTGGGTCACGGCCCTGTTTTCCGTGGTCTTATCTGGGTCATTCATTCCTTGCCGGGTCTTGCAGTCCTGTGCTTAGCCCTTCCGTGTACATTGGATTCTCTAGACTTGCCTAGTTTTCTGTACACCTAGCGTGCTTGTGAGGGGTTGAGCTCTGGCTCTTTGGTCCGCCCTCCTGTCTGTCAATCGCCTGAATAGACATGGCTTCTGTGTTGTTGGTCCGGTCCCTTTCATTTCCGTTGCTGCCTGTCTTCCTCGTTCCTCATCTTCATTCTATGCTCTGTCCCTCCGCTGTGGTGCTGGGGGCTGTGTTTGGATTGTTTTGCATGTCAGTTACTCTCAGGTCTTAAGTCTGCAGAGAAGCCCTGTACAAGTTGGTTTACACTTTTTTTTTTCAGGGATATTTCCTGACCAATGCCCTAACACCTCTTGGCATGGCCCAATAGTTTTGCTTGTTCGTGTTTTACTTGGGCAGAGTATGAGTAATTAGGATCTACTGGTGACGCTTTCGAAATTTTTAGCCATGTGTTTAACAACAATTTGCTCTGTTGAGGTTTTCGACACTTGTTATGTATACAACCAACAAAAGTGCAAGGGATGTATAAATTCTGACTTGTTACCTCGCCCTCTTGTTACATTGTTGTGTGGTTTAGTCCATATGTTTTGGACACCTACTGCTGCCTTGCGTTTCCGTTGCAGTGGTTTCCCGGGCCTTAGCTCCTTTGGCCTGGTTGTTACAACCAGGCCCTCCGGCGGTGCTTGACTGGTTGCCCCTGCTGGTTTGATGCGCTGTTTCAGGCCCTGAAGTATGTACTTATAAGCCTGATTGGATCAGGTAGCCTTGGTAGGTGCTGCTCCATTTCTCTTCTTGTCATTAAGGGGTCGCGCCTGTTTTGCCCCTCATCATGCTGGCTCAACTTATGAGTGTCATTAATTTAGGAGCGTGTTTGAACAGTCTCGGGACCCTCTGATGTGTCTCGAGGTTCTCTCTCTGAGTAGGGGTTGGTGCGTTGGATTTGTTTCCATGTTGAGTTCTCTGCTTTTTGCACGCCCATATGTTGGGTGGTTTCCCGGTTGCCAGGCTTTGGGTCTACCTGGTTTGCTTTGGCTTACCCTGCCAGAGTGGCATTTTCCAGGTCTCGCGATGTCACTTCTCACGAGTCGCGCATTGGAATCACAGTATCTCCGAATCTCCTGGCTGAGGTCGCTGCATTTGGAAAGTTTTCTGTATGGCAAGTACCTCCTTCTCATGCTCTCTGCCGGCTTTGGGTTCACCAGCTGCTTGCTTCTCGGTGGGTTCGCAACCCACGAGGTTTTCCCCGTGGCTCCGCCCGTCTTCCTATGCTTGATTCGATTCGATGTGGCGGCTCGGTTTTCGGCGTTCTAGCATCGAGTACCTCGCCCAGTCTGTTGGTTGTCAGGTGGCTCTCATGGAGGGTTCCCACCTGCGGGCTTCGTCTGTGCGGCGGTGTGAGGTTTCTTTCTCTTGGCGGTCACTTCCTTTCATTCTTTCTGCCCCTCGTTTCGCATGTTTTCTTGGCATGGTCTACGTCCTTCTCTTGTGGAGGGTTTAGGGGTTTGTCACTTGCACACGTCCTACGCTATGTTCGCACGGTTGCTGGTCGGAGCTGCTGCCGGCCGGTTGCTTCGGTTTGGGAGTTTACACCTTGGAAACGCTGCGCGAGCCATCTCTTGTGTAGTTCACCTCCTCCTGCTCTCTGTGCCACTAATGAGCCGTACGGTTCTTGGATTGTGTGCCATCTTTTCTTCTCTCTGTTTGTGGTGCCCCTTGGTTCCGAGTTGTTTCCCGGGGCTCTCGGTTCTCGTTGGAGCGTTGGCATCGGGGGTCGGGTTGGAGTGCTTTATGACCTCCTCCCGGCCCTAGGCTTTCGGCTCTTCGCTCTGGTAACCTGATAGGTTTGGTTGCTTGTGGCAAGCTCTTCTTTTCTGACGAATAACTGAGCGACGGGGGGGGGCGGGGGGGGCTGGCTTTTCTGGAGTGGGGTCCGTGGGTTGCTTGATCTTTGATTGAGTATGGCCAGGGGTGCATTGGTGTTTGTGTGTTTTCGGTTGCGACACTGCAGCTGTGCTTGCGCGCCACGGACTGTCGTGACCAGGGTCGTCTTCCTGGGTTGTTCCCGAGTTCTCTCTCTTACCCTGTCCATGTGTGTTGTTTCTCTGCCGCGGGTCGGTTCAGTCCTCCAGTTCCTGTCCCGTGCCTACGTAGTTCGTTGGTTTGGTTCCTGCATTTCATGTGGTTGATGTTCCTCAGGGACCTTGTCCGGGCCTGTGGTGGCCTTGGGCCCTTGCATGTCTGCCGTTTTTGTCCTCCACTTTGCCTGTTGGGGATGCCTTTTGACTCGCCTCCTGGGTTAGGTCTCTCTTTGTTTTCATCGTTGGCGGTAGGTAGCTCCGGAGCCGACACGTGCTCCCCCAGACAAACAAGCGTTGAATGTAATGAAACAGCCATTGTTGGGGGTGAGACACTGGAGAGCCCCATGCCACCCTCCCTCCCTCCGGTCGGATTTTCTTTTTTTTTTTCTTTGCAGGTTTAGACCATCCATCCTCAGACTGTAAGGGTGGGTCGCCGGTGATGTCTGGGGCTCCCCATTCCCCTCCCGGGGAGGGGAGCTGCGCGCTAGACAGCAGCGCAGGACGGTGGACATCATGCTCGTATTTGCTCTTTTCGGCTTCTGTGGAAGCAACATTTCACCAGAATAGAGTTTGTTTTTGGACATTTTACCTTTCTGGATGCCTGCCTGGTCATGTGGCAGACTAAGAATGCTTCCCCACGACCGCGGGTTTCTATACGGCCACTTGTCTTTCCATGCCCTCTCTTAGAGGCGCAGGTTCTGGCTCGTGGTCCCTCGGTAGCCCACAGAACTCCATAGCACATGCTGATGCAAGTCTGACATTAGCATTTACGCTTATCCAGGCATATCAGCTCGGATAGCTCCAGAGAGTCTGATGGTCTCACCCAGAAATTGGATTTATTACATTCACACGCTGTTTTTTTTTTTTTTTTTTTTTTTTGGTATGATCTAGAATCCTCGAATCATTTGCCTCTCATGAGGGAGCCGAGGTTTTGCCTCTGGTCCGCCGATTACGTTTACAATGACATTGCATCGGGCATTGTAAGATTTGAAAGTAGGTGGTAACCTACTGCAGTTACTAACAATCGCGAGCCACCAATGGCCCAACAGGCATAAGTGTTTCATTACATTCAACACGTCTTTTTAGTCTTAATCCACTATTATTTTGTTCAATCTATCATTTGGATGAGTCATCGCCCTTTGCATTAAACAAAATCATACTAAAAGCAAATTGTAATCTTTTATCCAACAGAATATCCTGGGTCCAGATTGCTACATTACCCAAAATGAAGTTATGGGCTTGACAGGAATGAAGGTAGGACCATCCCTGAAGATCCATGACCTGGTTCAACAGCTGCTGGCTCTCGTCAACCCTGCACAGGCTCGCTACCAGGCAACTCTACATGAAAAGAGGTCTCCTCTTTCACATGAAATTGTCATTTAGCAAGAAATTACTGTGTTTTGGAGTTCCTTCTCCGTGACGCATAGTACAGTTTAATGCAGAGGAAAGATTTCAATATTTATTTTCTCTCTTATATATGCTATCTCATTGTCTGCGTTTCACTCAGTATTTGGTGGTGTTATATGACTGGTAATTTTTAAGCACATTCTCAGACCTTTTGTGGAGTATGTTTGTGCTTATAATTGTCAGTATCTTTAAGGCAGGAAAATATTGAGGTTTGTGTTTATATTAAACAGTCTTTCGACCTTTAGTAGTCAATACAACCGACGAAGGTGTGGAACGTTGTTGCAATTATCTGTTAAATAATCGAATGTATGCAGATCAGTATCTTCAACCAGTGATAAGGAATAATAAAAGTCATTGACTTGTATGGTCTCCTTTTTGTTTATTCATTCTCTGTGTTTCAGGTAGAAAATGCAACTTGTAGTGTGGTCAGTCATACAAAGTGCAAATATTATATTTTATAAGCAACAGAATCGTTAAGAAATAATTTATCGATGATTCACCAAAATCAATTTGTTCACATATTAGACAGTAATCATATTGTTCTAGACCTTATTTTTTTTATCTGATACGTGAATGTGATGTATAAGCTTTTACCAAGGATGTTAGTTTGACAAATTTTGTACATTGTATAGCGTGTTTAAGATATGGCAATAGAACTAATGTGAGGCAACTAATTCGAAATGGAAAATGGAGGGGAAAAAGAGGCTAACTTTTGCTATAGTATGTTATTTATTCATAAGCTGATTAGTTTCATGTTCCATAAATTAAGTTCATACTGCAGAATAAGATGGTCTGACCAAGCACTGCTTTAGGGGAGATGTGTGTTTCTAATGTTTTTTATCACCAGTGAGAAAGGGACATGGTATTACAAACCGAAAGTTCTGGTGTGAATCGGATAAACAGGAGATTTACTATTGAACATTAATAGCTTATAGGATGTACATATTGTTGATGTGTATATGTGTGACTAAGTTCTAGTGCCTTAAGCCCACTGGCATACTGACGTATCGATGAGTCTTGCTAGTCTCGCTGTATGCATTCTAGGACTGATAAGTACTATTGATTTGGCCTAAAAATCAGCAAAGTGAAATATCAAAATAGTCAGTGAAATCCATTTTAACTCTTGACTGCAAGCAAAATCTTGCTTGTAGTAGCCCTCTTTTTCAATACGTAATCTCATTCTCAGGGTTCCCGAGGGGGTGGTTGATTACATACAACCAGTTTTCTTTCTATTTGTTAACAAGTTTTTAGAGGTACAGTACTGTATGTGGTATAAAAGCACAGTAATTGATTAGAATATGCATGCAGATTCTTCACAAGGCAAAAAGACTACTCATTCAGTGTTAGGAGTATACACTCTGCATATCAGGTGCAAGGTCTACATATACATGCATGTGCTGTAGTCTTATAGTCCAATATTTTTTTTCTGTGGAGATTTCTGGTTCAGTTACTGACATGTTCTCATTCTTATTTAAGTGCATGATTAGGTGCGCAACCCTACTTTTTTTTTTTTTTTTTTTTAACACTGGGAAAAAATATAATATGTGAATCCCACCTGTGGTGGATAATTTTTGAATTGGCATAGGAGAGACCACTCTAAAACTATTAGAAGTTTTGCAGCTTCTAATGAAAAAAATTATACTGTATATCCTGGTGGTATTGGCTCAAATCTTAAATAGCATGTGTATTTGAACTTATTTATATAGTGCGTATATTTTTATTATTATTCATGTGTTCATATTAGCATGGATACTGAGTTATTTGCACATTCC
>WNGS01074495.1:0-15322 GCA_020271785.1 Procambarus virginalis | reverse complement strand
TCTCACTGCTGAGAGTAACAGGCAACTTTAACATCTCGTCAATATTCAAACCTGGTAATGTCTGTCTTGATTAAATACCAGTTTGTGTGATGTGAGTGTATTGAGTGGGGAAGCACACGTGAGCCGAGCTCTGTGAAAACACTATATATCCGGGTATTTCAGTGATACGGAACTACACAGTCAGATAACTCATAAGTGCGTCTCAACTTATTAAACAATATACATAGTGATTGACATCCGACTTTTGTGCTTTAAGGAAATAACAAGTGAATTTTGTGTGGAGTCCACCTCGTGGTGCCAGAACCCAGCCCTTAGGCCCACATCCTGTGTGGCCACCGTGTGTGTGTGTGTGCTTACTAGCAAATTGGTTTTCCAACAAGTGTAATAGGGGAATGTGGATCGAGAAATTAGTAATAGAGAAGTGAATACTATTGCAAGTCGGGAATAAAGCAGAAAATCCCTTATTGTAATACAAGCGAATTAATATATCAGTGTTATAACCCAAGTAACTGGCAACTGAGGGCCTCCAGCCGCGGCCTGGGACAACAAGTGTCAACGGTACAGCCTCTGGGACCCTCCCTCACCCTCGACCGTGTGATAAGTACTGACCATACTGTAGAACAAATAACATATATACTATTACAAACATACGGTATACATATAATATTATAAATATATAGATATATACAACAAAACAAGGCAAAATGGGAGTAAATAAACAAATTTGTGGCCACTGTAACATCTCCTAAAGTCGAAGGCAACGGGAATTGAATGTTATGTTATATCTTAAGAATAGATTTCATTCGGCTTGTACAGGAGTGAGTAACACTGCGGCACTGAGAGCTGGCCACTTGCTCTGGTGTGTAAACATGACCAGCCAGCTTGGAATATCCTAAAAAACCTTCTAGATAACATGACGCATGAACGGAAACATCGTTCATTGGAAGCCTACCAGCCATCCAGAAGGAGTGGGAAAGGAACAACAATTGTAATATACCAGGGGCGGAGGCTATAGTCAGGGATGAAACTGAGGCTGAAACTCAGGAAGTTGTAAACTCTGACTCAGTAGGCCCGGATGTGGATGACAGTAAACTAGAAAGTGTAACAGACAGCACTGACAGCTCGGTAGGTACAGACACTACAACGGTTCCCGATAGAGAGAGTCAGAACAGAAGGACAGACTTATGCAAATTTTATGCAAAGGGCATATGCAGACATAGATATGCTGGTAATAAGAAAGGATTAGAATGCAGTTATCAACATCCCAAAAAATGTTTAAATATGCTTAGGAAAGGTGAGTGTCGATTTGGATCAATATGTAGGTTTTCCATCCTGAGATGTGCCAAACCTCACTGGAGGACAGAAAATGCTATGACCTCAGCTGCCCATACTTTCACGTGAAAGGCACGGAACGCTACATAAAGAGTGGCAAGCAGGATAATGAATTTGGAGGAAATTCGATAAATTTTTATACCAGACCGAAAGAGAATTCAAAAGGAGGAGCATGGAGAATGTATGGAACTGGATGCCAGACCCACTTGCATACCAGAATTACAGATACAACTACACACCGAAAGGGAACCACAACTACAACAGGCAACTGCCCTACAACAATCAGCACTGGTCAGAACAAACTCAATATGTCCACGCATAATGGGCTTGCCGAAAAAGTCTCCCAGTCAAACTATCACTATAGAGTAACCTCATTCATCTTTGCCAACATACAAGGACTGAAAACAAGAACAAACAATAAAGTACAGTTCATAAATGGCCTCCTCACGGAGTCAAATGCAGTATTTGGAGCTTTCACAGAAACCCATGCAGGGGAATTCTTGGACAGTGAGATCTGGATTCCAGGATATAACCTATACAGGTGTGATAGGAAAATTAGGTCACATGGAGGAGTGGGTCTGTATATTAGGGAAGACCTTGTGTGCTCGGAGCTCCTAAACGTTACAAATGAGGTGATAGAGGTACTGGGATTAAAAATAGAGAAAATAAATTTAGTGATTATTCTAATATACAAACCGCCAGATGCAACGGCTGAGGAATTCACAGAACAGATAAACAAAATAGAGAATAGCCTTGATAATTTGGAGAACCAATACCTGATATTATCTTCTTAGGTGACTTCAACTTGCCTAGTCTCAGGTGGAGAATAGCAAACAATAATATTATACCAGGGAATCTATCAGGACCTAACCAACCACAGATTAGAGAACTACTTAGATTCTGTGACAAATTTTCACTCACTCAGCAGATATCGGAGCCAACGAGAAATGAAAATATTCTAGATCTGGTCTTTACGAACAATGAAGACATTATCAGAGACATTACGATATCAGATACCACATATTCAGATCACAAGCTCATTGAAGTGCAAACTACCATCAATACTCAGAATAGACCTAAAACGTTGATAAAGCGAGAGGGGCTATTCAGTAAATTCAATTTTAATAATAAAAGGATAGACTGGGAGATAATAAACAGGGAACTTAAAACATTCCATGGGAAACTGTTTTAAGTAATAAAAGTCCTACAGAAGGAATAGAAAAACTGACTTCGGAAGCGTATCAAGTCTGTCTGAAACATGTTCCTTTGAGGAAAGCCAGAAAGAGATCCAACGTAGAAAGAGAACGCAGAAGACACTATAAACGCAGGAAAAGAATAACGGAACTGCTTATGCAGACACGAATTTCCCGTCAAAGAAGGAATAATTTAAATAGGGAGATTGAAGAAATCGAGCGGAAATTGAAACACTCATATGAAACTGAAGAAAGGCAGTTAGAACAGAAAGCAATTCAGGAAATAAAGAAAAATCCAAAATACTTCTTCACATATGCGAAATCAAAAGCAAAAACTACTGCCAGTATTGGACCTATTCGTACAAGTGAAGGTTCATACACGGAGGATGACAAAGAAATTAGTGAAATCCTAAAAAAGCAGTATGAGGACATGTTTAGCACTCCAATAAACAACATGAAAGTAGAAGATCCAGACAATTTCTTTATGCGGGATATCCAAACCCCTGTAAATATAACTGATATCAACACGAGCGCACTAAATTTTGAAAGAGAAATTGAAAACATGCCCATGCACTCGGCCCCAGGTCCAGACTCATGGAATTCAATATTTATAAAGAAATGCAAAGTGCCGGTAGCACAGGCACTCAGTATAGTGTGGAGGAAGAGCTTGGACACGGGGAGATACCAGATGCACTTAAAGTAGCAGACATAGCCCCTCTACACAAGGGAGGGAGCAAAGCATTGGCAAAGAATTATAGACCAGTTGCACTAACATCGCACATAATAAAAGTATTTGAGAGAGTGATTAGGAGTCAGGTCACCAATTTCATGGAGACCAATGACCTTCACAACCCAGGCCAACATGGATTTCGAGCGGGAAGATCGTGCCTCTCACAGCTACTTGAGCACTACGATAAAGTCACTGAGGCATTAGAAGAAAAACAGAATGCTGATGTGATATACACGGACTTCGCAAAGGCTTTCGATAAATGTGACCATGGCGTGATAGCACACAAAATGAAGTCAATGGGAATAACCGGTAAAGTAGGACGCTGGATACTCAGTTTTCTGTCAAACAGGACTCAGCGAGTAACGGTCAACCATATAAAATCTAGTCCAAGTGCAGTTAAAAGCTCTGTACCTCAGGGTACAGTCCTTGCACCGCTGCTTTTCCTTATTCTCATATCAGATATAGACAAAAATACAAGTCACAGCTTCGTATCATCCTTTGCAGACGACACAAAAATCAGTATGAAAATTACCTCGGCTGAAGACATTGAAAAACTTCAAGCTGATATTAATAAAGTTTTCGACTGGGCATCAGAAAATAAATGATGTTTAACAGTGACAAATTCCAGGTACTCAGGTACGGTAAAAATGAGGACCTTAAACATAATACAGGTACAAAACACAATCAAATGTGCCCATAGTAGGAAAACAGCATGTAAAGGATTTGGGAATAATGATGTCTGACGACCTAACGTTTAGGGAGCATAACCAAGCAAATATTGCGACAGCCAGAAAAATGATAGGATGGATTACGAGAACTTTCAAATCCAGGGATCCCATCACAATGCTTGTACTCTTCAAGTCACTTGTGCTGTCCCGTCTTGAGTACTGTTCAGTACTCACTTCCCCCTTCAGAGCAGGAGAGATTGCTGAAATAGAGGGAATACAGAGAACATATACGCACGCATAGACGCGATAAAGCACCTAAATTATTGGGATCGTCTCAAAGCTCTCCAAATGTACTCACTAGAAAGAAGACGAGAGAGATATCAAATAATATACACCTGGAAGATACTGGAGGGCCAGGTCCCAAATCTACACAGTAAAATAACAACGTACTGGAGTGAACGATATGGAAGAAAATGCAGAATAGAACCAGTGAAGAGCAGGGGTGCCATAGGCACAATCAGAGAACACTGTATAAACATCAGAGGTCCGCGGTTGTTCAACGTCCTCCCAGCAAGCATAAGAAATATTGCCGGAACAACCGTGGACATCTTCAAGAGGAAACTAGATTTATTCCTCCAAGGAGTTCCGGACCAGCCGGGCTGTGGTGGGTATGTGGGCCTGCGGGCCGCTCCAAGCAACAGCCTAGTGGACCAAACTCTCACAAGTCAAGCCTGGCCTCGGGCCGGGCTTGGGGAGTAGAAGAACTCCCAGAACCCCATCAACCAGGTATCAACCAACCAGTTACAACACTGGAACGACTTTATACTGCTTGTTCCCCCATTTTATAGTGACAGTGATATATCACTTTAGTGATAGTGAGCTCGTCTCAGCCGGGGTCACTATCAATAGTTTGTACAAACGTTCTAAATGTGGTATATTCTTAGCATCAGAATATAGCTTAGGTATATTCAAAGCGCCCAGCGTATATACTAAGCCTACCAACATAGGATTATGCCTAAATGGTAGAAGTGAGTGTCCCCAAAGATACAAAGCCAGTGTTCTCAATGCTTATATTCGTCGAGCGCTTACCTACTGCTCTGACTGGAGCAACGTGAGTAGAGAGTTTGAAAGAATAACTCAGGTATTGGTGAACAATGGATATAGCAACGCGGAAATAAACACTACAATAAGACGACACCTGGACCGGTGGAACAATCCTGAACCAAGAACAGAAACCAAAATACCTCCAACAAAATTACAATTCAACCATGCACAGTGAGCATAAAGAAGAGGAAAGAATGATGAAAGACATAATCAGTAAAGAAGTAAAAAGCACAACTCCTAACCCAAACATAGACCTTGGTTTTATAGAATATGTTCAGAACATTACCGACCTCATTAAAAACAGGCCGAAGCCGACAGAGAACCCTCTACAGCAGTCAAGCGTTGTATACATGTACACTTGCCCCCACGAAGGATGTAACCTTCAATCTAAGTACATAGGTATGACGTCGACCAAGCTGACGAGGCGTTTGACATGTCATCTTCAATCCGGTGCCCCTAGGAATCACATGAGACAAGCCCATGACATCACCCTAACAAGAGAAATGTTGAATAAAAACACTTGTATAAGACACAAAAAGATGTAAGAAGATTAAAAAAAATTTATGCCACATAAAAACAGAACCCACAATAAATACACAAATTACGGAACTATTCACTCTACCCACCATGAGAGTAAGAACAAGACCGGAACATAAAGCACTACGGGCTCACCATAGCCCGTGCTACTTGCCCCGCTCCTGTGGCAGGTAAGTCCACTACGGGCTCCACCATAGCCCGTGCTACTTGCCCCGCTCCTGTGGCTGGTAAGTCCACTACGGGCTCACCATAGCCCGTGCTACTTGCCCCGCTCCTGTGCCAGGTAAGTCCACTACGGGCTCACCATAGCCCGTGCTACTTGCCCCGCTCCTGTGCCAGGTAAGTCCACTACGGGCTCACCATAGCCCGTGCTACTTGCCCCGCTCCTGTGGCTGGTAAGTCCACTACGGGCTCACCATAGCCCGTGCTACTTGCCCCGCTCCTGTGGCAGGTAAGTCCACTACGGCTCACCATAGCCCCATGCTACTTGGAACTTCTTGTTTACAGGTAGCAAATCTTTACAACCACAACCGGAACATGAAGATGCCAACATAGAGGACACTGCCCCAACATGCTACACCCACTACACCTCATCAATCTTTATATGTGCTTCAAACCCTATTCTTGCCTTATTCTACACACTATACACCTTACTCTTCTCTCCTTCATGCCTTATTCTTGATCCATTTGTATAGACCTATGAACCATTGTCAGATCCATTTGTGTACACCTGATCCTGTAATGGTATAATCCAATAGCCCTGTACTGTCACTTGAGAATGAACCATGTAGGTTCGAAACGTTGTGTAATTTTATATTGTGTAATACATTCTACAGTTATTTCTTTTTTCACCTCGAACGAAGATGACTTTTGGAAACATTCTCTTCCAATTAAACCCAGATGCAAGAGCACTAGTCAGTGGGATAGAAGCCTTAAACAATAAAGTAATCAATACGAATAATGCAGTCATATTCAGCAAAGTGTCCAGGTGCTGGGAGTAGTCATATTCAGTAAAATATGTCATATTACAGTCATATTCAGTAAAACATATAAATGAAAACCTGCTGTCAGTATACACACAATAAAATAATTATAGATATATATATAGATATATAATATAGATATATATATATATATATATATATATATATATATATATATCATATATATATATCTAGATATATATATATATATATATATTATATATAATTATTAATTTATTGGTGTATACTGACAGCAGGTTTTCATTTATATATATTTTACTGAATATGACTGTAATATGACATATTTTACTGAATATGACTACTCCCAGCACCTGGACACTCCCAGCACCCCCCCCCCCTCACTACTGAGGGAGGGTACTAAGCTGGAATCGAATCCTTTAATGAGCCGTTCCAAATTCCAACCCAAATTCCCATTCCCATTCCTGGTCTTTCCTTCTGCGATAATGAACTCTGGGATAATTGAATGCTGGCGTCTGTTTGTCTGTGCTAGATAACGTCCGCCAGTCTGTGATGGGCGGCGTACTCTGTTGGCCTGTGAAGGGCTGGGTTGGTTTCTGGTGGTTAACCTCTCTTTGTGGTGGCCACCGTCTGTGGTGGACGGCGTCTGTGGTTGCCAGTGTCTGTGGTGACCAGTGTCTGTGGTGGCCAGTGTCTGTGGTGGCCAGTGTCTGGGGTGGCCAGTGTCTGGGGTGGCCAGTGTCTGTGGTGGCCAGTGTCTGTGGTGGCCAGTGTCTGTGGTGGCCAGTGTCTGTGATGACCAGTGTCTGTGGTGGCCAGTGTCTGTGGTGGCCAGTGTCTGTGGTGGCCAGTGTCTGTGGTGGCCAGTGTCTGTAGTCACCAGTGTCTGTGGTGACCAGTGTCTGTGGTGGCCAGCGTCTGTGGTGGCCAGCGTCTGTGGTGGACGGCGTCTGTGGTGGCCAGCGTCTGTGGTGGCCAGCGTCTGTGGTGGCCAGCGTCTGTGGTGACGACCGTCTGTGGTGGCCACCGTCTGTGGTGGCCACCGTCTGTGGTGGCCACCGTCTGTGGTGGCCACCGTCTGTGGTGGCCAGTGTCTGTGGTGGCCACCGTCTGTGGTGGCCAGTGTCTGTGGTGGCCAGCGTTTGTGGTGACGACCGTCTGTGGTGGCCAGTGTCTGTGGTGGCCAGCGTCTGTGGTGACGACCGTCTGTGGTGGCCACCGTCTGTGGTGGCCACCGTCTGTGGTGGCCACCGTCTGTGGTGGCCAGTATCTGTGGTGGCCAGTATCTGTGGTGGCCACCGTCTGTGGTGGCCAGTGTCTGTGGTGGCCACCGTCTGTGGTGGCCACCGTCTGTGGTGGCCACCGTCTGTGGTGGCCACCGTCTGTGGTGGCCAGTGTCTGTGGTGGCCAGTGTCTGTGGTGGCCAGTGTCTGTGGTGGCCAGTGTCTGTGGTGGCCAGTGTCTGTGGTGGCCAGTGTCTGTGGTGGTCAGTGTCTGTGGTGGCCAGTGTCTGTGGTGGCCAGGTCTGTGGTGACCAGCGTCTGTGGTGGCCAGTGTCTGTGGTGGCCAGCGTCTGTGGTGGCCAGTGTCTGTGGTGGCCAGTGTCTGTGGTGGCCATGCAGTGTCTGTGGTGGCCATGCAGTGTCTGTGGTGGCCATGCAGTGTCTGTGGTGGCCATGCAGTGTCTGTGGTGGCCACCGTCTGTGGTGACCACCGTCTGTGGTGACCACCGTCTGTGGTGACCACCGTCTGTGGTGACCACCGTCTGTGGTGGCCAGTGTCTGTGGTGGCCACCGTCTGTGGTGGTCACCGTCTGTGGTGGCCAGCGTCTGTGGTGGCCAGCGTCTGTGGTGGCCAGTGTCTGTGGTGGCCAGTGTCTGTGGTGACCAGTGTCTGTGGTGACCAGTGTCTGTGGTGGCCAGTGTCTGTGGTGGCCAGCGTCTGTGGTGGCCAGCGTCTGTGGTGGCCAGTGTCTATGGTGGCCACCGTCTGTGGTGGCCACCGTCTGTGGTGGCCAGGGTCTGTGGTGGCCAGCGTCTGTGGTGGCCAGTGTCTGTGGTGGCCAGCGTCTGTGGTGGCCAGGGTCTGTGGTGGCCAGGGTCTGTGGTGGCCAGTGTCTGTAGTGGCCAGCGTCTGTGGTGGCCAGTGTCTGTGGTGGCCAGCGTCTGTGGTGGCCAGTGTCTGTCATAACTCCCTCGCCTCCCGTCAGCTGTGTTGTGTGGTATTTTCTGGTGAATGTTGTATTAGTGATCACTTCAATTAATTTAGCTTCAGTACCTACTTTTTGTGGGATTTGTTTCATCAGTGCTTAATATATCAGTCCCTCTCTTAAGAGAACCCAAAAGTACCGACCCTGCCCAACCTACGTCCGCCCTGCACCACAAACGAGTCACCCTGCAAAATTGAGCGAGACTATCGCCAGTCATCTGGCCTCGAACCTTGGACAAACAAACTCTTGACATAGAAGAGGTCTGAAGCAGAGAGAGACGAGAGAGACAAGGATGGATGATGAATGGAGGAGGAGGCAAGGAAGAATAAAGAAATGTGAAAGCATAAATAAAATGGAACCTTTACACGTGAATAAAGATTAATGGCAAGGGAGAGAGAGTGCAGGAATTAGGGAAAATACCTTTAGTAAGTGAGAAGTATTGAGAGCGATATACAAGGTATTAGTGGAGGCAGGACAGGTGCTGATGCGAAGAGGATTAATAGCCTGAAGGGGGCTTTAGCTACCATTAAATGGGCGAAATAGTGGATTGAGAGAATTGTTGCGCCTTGAAATGAAATTTGTAGATTAATAAAAGTGAAATTGCTCTACAATTTTATGCATGAGGTAATGGTTGAATGGGTTGAGGGGTGGAATGGATAGACATTGTGTATCTATAAGAATGAATGTTTGTTTGCCTGCTTAAGGGTTAGCCTCACCCAACTTTACAGGGTGAATGGTCTGGGGGTATGGGACGCCATAGGCTGGCTGGAGTAGGCAGAATCCATGAAGGAAGAACGTGCCTTGGTCACACATAATGACACCCGTCACTCATTTTGTCTTGCCTGCCAGCAACGTATAATTAAATATTTTAAATGTACAAAATACAAATTGTTGTCCTATAGTAATATAAAAAATCATGCGGTGATCTCAGGAAAATGTAAAAAAAATTCTAAGGTTGGGTAAGGGTTGTTATGGACACATCTGTGATGACAGGAACAGCGCCGACGGTAGCAATTGACAAGACGTTGACAGTGGTTGTTGACAGTGGTTGTTGACAGTGGGTGTTGACAGTGGGTGTTGACAGCGGGTGTTGACAGTGGGTGTTGACAGTGGTTGTTGACAGTGGGTGTTGACAGTGGTTGTTGACAGTGGGTGTTGACAGTGGGTGTTGACAGTGGGTGTTGACAGTGGGTGTTGACAGTGGATGTTGACAGTGGGTGTTGACAGTGGGTGTTGACAGTGGGTGTTGACAGTGGTTGTTGACAGTGGGTGTTGACAGTGGGTGTTGACAGTGGGTGTTGACAGTGGGTGTTGACAGTGGTTGTTGACAGTGGGTGTTGACAGTGGTTGTTGACAGTGGGTGTTGACAGTGGGTGTTGACAGTGGGTGTTGACAGTGGATGTTGACAGTGGGTGTTGACAGTGGATGTTGACAGTGGGTGTTGACAGTGGATGTTGACAGTGGGTGTTGACAGTGGATGTTGACAGTGGGTGTTGACAGTGGGTGTTGACAGTGGGTGTTGACAGTGGGTGTTGACAGTGGGTGTTAACAGCAGTTGTTGACAGCGGGTGTTGACAGTGGGTGTTGACAGTGGGTGTTGACAGTGGGTGTTAACAGCAGGTGTTGACAGCGGGTGTTGACAGTGGGTGTTGACAGCGGGTGTTGACAGCGGGTGTTGACAGTGGGTGTTGACAGTGGGTGTTGACAGTGGGTGTTGACAGTGGGTGTTGACAGTGGGTGTTGACAGTGGGTGTTGACAGTGGGTGTTGACAGTGGGTGTTGACAGTGGATGTTGACAGTGGGTGTTGACAGTGGGTGTTGACAGTGGGTGTTGACAGTGGGTGTTGACAGTGGGTGTTAACAGCAGTTGTTGACAGCGGGTGTTGACAGTGGGTGTTGACAGTGGGTGTTGACAGTGGGTGTTAACAGCAGGTGTTGACAGCGGGTGTTGACAGTGGGTGTTGACAGCGGGTGTTGACAGCGGGTGTTGACAGTGGGTGTTGACAGTGGGTGTTGACAGTGGGTGTTGACAGTGGGTGTTGACAGTGGGTGTTGACAGTGGGTGTTGACAGTGGGTGTTGACAGTGGGTGTTGACAGTGGGTGTTGACAGTGGGTGTTGACAGTGGGTGTTGACAGTGGGTGTTGACAGTGGGTGTTGACAGTCGACCTTAAGAAGGAGCATTGGAAGAGAGACGCTGACGTCACACCTTTTACAAGCAAATTTGGGGAACATCCTTTTGAAAAGATGCATAGTGCTATGTGACATATGTATATAGAACAGTTTATAGTGTATAACAGTTTATAGTGTATAACAGTTTATAGTGTATAACAGTTTATAGTGTATAACAGTTTATAGTGTATAACAGTTTATAGTGTATAACAGTTTATAGTGTATAACAGTTTATAGTGTATAACAGTTTATAATGTATAACAGTTTATAGTGTATAACAGTTTATAATGTATAACAGTTTATAATGTATAACAGTTTATAGTGTATAACAGTTTATAGTGTATAACAGTTTATAATGTATAACAGTTTATAGTGTATAACAGTTTATAATGTATAACAGTTTATAGTGTATAACAGTTTATAGTGTATAACAGTTTATAGTGTATAACAGTTTATAGTGTATAACAGTTTATAATGTATAACAGTTTATAGTGTATAACAGTTTATAATGTATAACAGTTTATAGTGTATAACAGTTTATAATGTATAACAGTTTATAATGTATAACAGTTTATAATGTATAACAGTTTATAGTGTATAACAGTTTATAATGTATAACAGCACTTTGCTAAGTGGTAGCACCATAATGTGTGGAAAGAACCCAAACTGGCTTAAAATAATATTAAGGAACAAAAATATTGAGAGAACAAAAATATTAAGTGAACAAAATATTAAGTGAACAAAAATATTAAGAGAACAAAAATATTAGTGAACAAAACTATTTAGTGAACAAAAATATTAAGTGAAAAATATTTAGTGAACAAAAATATTAAGTGAACAAAAATATTAGTGAACAAAAAATTAAGTGAACAAAAATATTTAGTGAACAAAAATATTAAGAGAACAAAAATATTAAGAGAACAAAAATATAAGAGAAAAATATTAAGAGAACAAAAATATTAATAAAATATTTTTGTTCACTAATATTTAAGTGACAGTAATGTTTGAGTGGATTGTTGCGCGTCTAATGCCATAACTTTATGTTTTTGTTTAAAAATATTTCAGTACTGCAAAATTTCAATATGTTGACAGTGTAGTTAAATTTGTGACGTTGATATAAGATTGTGAAATGTGTGTTTAAAATGTTTATTTGTGAAAGTTTGTGTGCAAGTTTATGAAAACGAATAATTTGTGTACAAATGGTTGTACATTTAAGAATGAGATGACCTGAAGTATGTTACTCGCCTAGTTGTGCTTGCGGGGTTGAGCTCGGCTCTTTGGGTTTTTTTCCCACGGGGACCAAAGAGCCAGAGCTCAACCCCCGCAAGCACAACTAGGCGAGTACACATAATTCAGGTCATCTCATTCTTTAAATGTACAATACATTTGTACACAATTATTCTTTTCATAAACTTGCACAAAACTTTCAAATAAACATTTAAAACACACATTTCACAATCTTATATCAACCGTCACAAATATTATACTACTGTCAACATATTGAATTTTTGCAGTACTGAAATATTTTTAAACAAAAAACATAAAGTTTATGGCATTAGACGCGCAACAAATACACTCAAACAATTACTGTCACTTAAAATATTAAGTGAACAAAAATATTTTATTAATATTTGTTTTCTCTTATTTTTCTTAATATTTTTGTTCTCTAATATTTTTGTTCTCTTAATATTTTGTTCACTAAATATTTTTGTTCACTTAATATTTTTGTTCACTTAATATTTTGTTCACTTAATATTTTGTTCACTAAATATATTTCACTTAATATTTTTGTTCACTAAATATTTTTGTTCACTAAATATTTTTGTTCTCTTATATTTTTGTTCACTTAATATTTTGTTCTTAATATTTTGTTCTATCAATATTTTTGTTCACTTAATATTATTTTAAGCCAGTTTGGGTTCTTTCCACACATTATGGTGCTACCACTTAGCAAGTGCTGTTATACATTATAAAATAGTTATACACTATAAACTGTATACATTATAAACTGTTATCATTATAAACTGTATACATTATAAACTGTTTATACAAAATAAATGTGTTACATTATAATGTATAACACTATAAACTGTTATACATTAAAATGTTATACACTATAAACTGTTATACACTATAACTGTTATACACTATAAACTGTATACACTATAAACTGTTATACATTATAAACTGTTATACACTATAAACTGTTATACATTATAATGTTATACACTATAAACTGTTATACACTATAAACTGTTATACATTAAACTGTTATACATTATAAACTGGTATACACTATAAACTGTTATACATTATAAACTGTTATACACTATAAACTGTTATACACTATAAAACTGTTATACACTATAAACTGTTATACACTAAAACTGTTATACACTATAAACTGTTATACACTATAAACTGTTATACACTATAAACTGTTATACACTATAAACTGTTCTATATACATATGTCACATAGCACTATGCATCTTTTCAAAAGGATGTTCCCCAAATTTGCTTGTAAAAGGTGTGACGTCAGCGTCTCTCTTCCAATGCTCCTTCTTAAGGTCGACTGTCAAACCCACTGTCAACACCCACTGTCAACACCACTGTCAACACCCACTGTCAACACCCACTGTCAACACCCACTGTCAACACCCACTGTCAACACCCACTGTCAACAACACACTGTCAACACCACTGTCAACACCCACTGTCAAACACCCACTGTCAAACACCACTGTCAACACCCGCTGTCAACACCCCCGTGTCAACACCACACTGTCAACACCGCTGTCAACAACTGCTGTTAACACCCACTGTCAACACCCACTGTCAACACCCACTGTCAACACCCGCTGTCAACAACTGCTGTTAACACCCACTGTCAACACCACTGTCAACACCCACTGTCAACACCCACTGTCAACACCCACTGTCAACATCCACTGTCAACACCCACTGTCAAACACCCACTGTCAACACCCACTGTCAACACCCACTGTCAACACCCACTGTCAACACCCACTGTCAACACCCACTGTCAACACCCACTGTCAACACCCGCTGTCAACACCCGCTGTCAAACACCCACTGTCAACACCCGCTGTCAACACCTGCTGTTAACACCCACTGTCAACACCCACTGTCAACACCCACTGTCAAACACCCGCTGTCAACAACTGCTGTTAACACCCACTGTCAACACCCACTGTCAACACCCACTGTCAACACCCACTGTCAAACCCACTGTCAACATCCACTGTCAACAACCACTGTCAACATCCACTGTCAACACCCACTGTCAACATCCACTGTCACACCCACTGTCAACATCCACTGTCAACAACACCCACTGTCAACACCCACTGTCAACACCCACTGTCAACAACCACTGTCAAACACCCACTGTCAACAACACTGTCAACACCCACTGTCAAACACCCACTGTCAAACACCCACTGTCAACACCCACTGTCAACAACCACTGTCAACACCCACACTGAACAACCCATACTGTCAACACCCACTGTCAACATCCACTGTCAAACACCCACTGTCAACACCCCACTGTCAACACCCACTGTCAACACCCACTGTCACAACACACTGTCAACCCCACTGTCAACAACCACTGTCAACACCCACTGTCAACACCCGCTGTCAACACCACTGTCAACACCCACTGTCAACAACACTGTCAACAAACCACTGTCAACGTCTTGTCAATGCTACCGTCGGCGCTGTTTCCGTCATCACATCACAGATGTGTCCATAAAACCCTTACCCAACCTTAGAATTTTTTTACATTTTCCTGAGATCACCGCATGATTTTTATATTACTATAGGACAACAATTTGTATTTTGTACATTTAAATATTTAATTATACGTTGCTGGCAGGCAAGACAAAATGAGTGACAGGGTGTCATTATGTGTGACCAAGGCACGTTCTTCCTTCATGGATTCTGCCTACTCCAGCCAGCCTATGGCGTCCATACCCCCAGACCATCACCTGTAAAGTTGTGGTGAGGCTAACCTTAAGCAGGCAAAACAAACATTCATTCTTATAGATACACAATGTCTATCCATTCCACCCCTCAACCATTCAACCATTACCTCATGCATAAAATTGTAGAGCAATTTCACTTTTATTAATCTACAAATTTATTTCAAGGCGCAACAATTCTCTCAATCCACTATTTCGCCCCATAATGGTAGCTAAAGCCCCCTTCAGGCTATTAATCCTCTTCGAATCAGAACCTGTCCTGCCTCCACTAATACCTTGTATATCGCTCTCAATACTTTCACTTACTAAAGGTATTTTCCCTAATTCCTGCACTTCTCTCCCTTGCCATTATCTTTATTCACGTGTAAAGGTTCCATTTTATTTATGCTTTCACATTTCTTTATTCT
>WNGS01074486.1:7500-22702 GCA_020271785.1 Procambarus virginalis | reverse complement strand
TGGATAACGAACAATAACGAGGATATCATGAAGATTGTACAAAAATAAGAACGGTTCAGGATAGTTTTAACTAGCGAGAGTAAACCAATAGTTTGAAGAAGGTAGTTAATGCGATAGATAGTTGAGGCGATAGATAGTTGAGGCGATAGACAGTTGAGGCGATAGACAGTTGAGGCGGTAGACTGTTAAGGCGGTAGACAGTTGAAGCGATAGACAGTTAAGGCGATAGACAGTTAAGGCGATAGACAGTTAAGGCGATAGACAGTTGAGGCGATAGACAGTTGAAGCGATAGACAGTTAAGGCGATAGACAGTTAAGGCGATAGACAGTTGAGGCGATAGACAGTTGAGGCGATAGACAGTTGAGGCGATAGACAGTTGAGGCGATAGACAGTTGAAGCGATAGACAGTTAAGGCGATAGACAGTTGAGGCGATAGACAGTTGAGGCGATAGACAGTTTAGGCGATAGACAGTTGAGGCGATAGACAGTTGAGGCGATAGACAGTTGAGGCGATAGACAGTTGAAGCGATAGACAGTTAAGGCGATAGACAGTTGAGGCGATAGACAGTTGAAGCGATAGACAGTTGAGGCGATAGACAGTTAAGGCGATAGACAGTTGAGGCGATAGACAGTTGAAGCGATAGACAGTTAAGGCGATAGACAGTTGAGGCGATAGACAGTTGAGGCGATAGGCAGTTGAGGCGATAGACAGTTAAGTTGATAGACAGTTGAGGCGATAGGCAGTTGAGGCGATAGACAGTTAAGTTGATAGACAGTTGAGGCGATAGGCAGTTGAGGCGATAGACAGTTAATGCGATAGACAGTAGAAGATAGCGGGAGGACCAAGAGGCTGGCGTGCCGCCACTTGCAAGCATGCTTGAAAGGGACCCGGACCTCGAGTGAGGTAGAGTGCGTGTACTAAACCTGGAGGCACTCACCTAGATGAACTTGCAGGGACGAGCTCGGCTCCTGGGCCCCAGCCTTCCAAACATTTTTGCATTTTGCCATAACTCTGCTCTAATGTTTTTCAATTAAATACATTTAAGATTGTGTATCGAATTTGTTTGAATGACTTAGTTTATGTCGCTTATTCACTATTTTTAATACTGAGAATATTTCTGACAGTTCTGTTACAGATTAATGTGTCTATAATTTCTTAGCTTTAAACAATACTTCTTAGTCTAATGTGACAATTGTGCTGCCTGCGATTTATGGGAGCCGGTCGGCCGAGCGGACAGCATGCTGGACTTGTGATCCTGTGGTCCTGGGTTCGATCCCAGGAGCCGGCGAGAAACAATGGGCAGAGTTTCTTTCACCCTATGCCCCTGTTACCTAGCAGTAAAATAGGTACCTGGGTGTTAGTCAGCTGTCACGGGCTGCTTCCTGGGGGTGGAGGCCTGGTCGAGGACCGGGCCGCGGGAACACTAAAAAGCCCCGAAATCATCTCAAGATAACCTCAAGATAACCTGTGTCATGTTTCGCAATCATCTCCCTTCCCAAACCTGCATATACCTGCTATCTTCCAGTGCTGCGGGATGAAGGTCCATCAGTCTGCAATTATGGTGTGTGTGTGTATTCACCTAGTTGTCCTTACGGGGGTTGAGCTCTGGCTCTTTCGGCCCTCCTCTCAACCGTCAATCAACAGGTGTACAGGTTCCTGAGCCTACTGGACTCTATCATATCTACACTTGAAGCTGTGTATGGAGTCAGCCTCCACCACATCACTGCCTAATGCATTCCATTTGTCTACTACTCTGACACTGAAAAAATACTTTCTAACGTCTCTATGGCTCATTTGGGCACTCAATTTCCACCTGTGTCTCCTAGTGCGTGTGCCCCTTTTTTGTTAAATAATGTCTTAATCTACCCTATCAATTCCTTTGAGAATCTTGTATGTAGTGATCATGTCCCCCCTAACTCTTCTGTCTTCCAGCGACGTGAGGTTTAATTCCCGTAGTCTCACCTCGTAGCTCATACCTCTCAGCTCGGGTACTAGTCTGGTGGCAAACCTTTGAACCTTTTTCCAGTTAATCTTATGCTTGACTAGATATGGACTCCATGCTGGAGCCGCATACTCCAGGATTGGTCTGACATATGTGGTATACAAAGTTCTGAATGATTCCTTACACAAGTTTCTAAAGGCCGTTCTTATGTTGACCAGCCTGGCATATGCCACTGATGTTATCCTCTTGATATGGGCTTCAGGGGACAGGTCTGGCATGATATCAACGTGATATCGATATCAACGACGATATCGTATCGATATCGTGATATCTGTGTGCGCGTATGTGATACCTAAAGAACTACCTTTTTCACCACCAATGACCGGCCTTCTGACACGGCCGTCTCCCCCCCCCCCATCACTGGAACGACCCTCTACCATCTATCTCCACACAGCGGCCACTGTTTGATATCCAGTACAAGCGGCCACACTAATTGAGCAGTTCCCAGAGCACAGTTTATTGCCGGACCTTCCAGACGCTCTATTTTGGACCTTCCAGACGCTCTATTTTGGACCTTCCAGTCGCTCTATTTTGGACCTTCCAGTCGCTCTATTTTGGACCTTCCAGTCGCTCATTTTTGGACATTCCAGTCGCTCTATTTTGGACATTCCAGTCGCTCTATTTTGGACCTTCCAGTCGCTCTATTTTGGACCTCCAGTCGCTCTATTTTGGACATTCCAGTCGCTCTATTTTGGACATTCCAGTCGCTCTATTTTGGACATTCCAGTCGCTCTATTTTGGACATTCCAGACGCTCTATTTTGGACATTCCAGTCGCTCTATTTTGGACATTCCAGTCGCTCTATTTTGGACATTCCAGTCGCTCTATTTTGGACATTCCAGTCGCTCTATTTTGGACATTCCAGACGCTCTATTTAGAACCTTCCAGTCGCTCTATTTTTGGACATTCCAGTCGCTCTATTTTGGACCTTCCAGTAGCTCCTTCCAGAGGAGCCGGTCGGCCGAGCGGACAGCACGCTGGACTGTGATCCTGTGGTCCCGGGTTCGATCCCGGGCGCCGGCGAGAAACAATGGGCAGAGTTTCTTTCACCCTATGCCCCTGTTACCTAGCAGTAAATAGGTACCTGGGTGTTAGTCAGCTGTCACGGGCCTGCTTCCTGGGGGTGGAGGCCTGGTCTAAGACCGGGCCTCGGGGACACTAAAAAGCCCCGAAATCATCTCAAGATAACCTCTCAAGAAGCTCTATTTAGAACCTTCCAGTCCCCCTCCCTCTGTGAGACTCAGCCGCGGAACACGGGAAGACTTATTGAGGAAGGAAAATGATTTGCTTGACTCTGACTACAAGTTTTGGCAAGGGTGAGGCTGGGGGGGGGGGTGGGGCTGGGGGATGGGGTGTAGGGGGGAGGGTGGGGCTGGGGGGAGGGTGGGGCTGGGGGGATGGGGTGTAGGGGGGGGGGGTGGGGCTGGGGGGATGGGGTGTAGGGGGAGGGTGGGGCTGGGGAGGGGGATGGGGGGGAGGGTGGGGCTGGGGGGATGGGGTGTAGGGGAAGGTTGGGCTGGGGGATGGGTTGTAGGAGGAAGGGCGAGAGGGTAAGGAAGACGTGAGTAAGGTGGAGAGAGTAAGAGTAGTTGATTGGAATGGTGAGGGAGTTGCTCAAATTGAAGGAAGAATTGGGGTAAATAAGAGGGTAAAATAGGTTGTAGGTTTGGGGGGGGAAGGGGGAGGTGAGGGGTAAGTGGAGGTGCCTACCCCCTCCCTACCCCCATCTCCCTCTCCCAGGAGGATGCTGTCAGGAGATCTTCATCTCCCTTTTGTGAGGCAAGGGGTCCTCGACCCCTTGCCTCGTATTTACCCACTCATATATTATACTGAAAGGAAGACTTGAATCGAAATAACATGGAAGCATCAGATGGTAGAATGCAAGAATTCCTCCCTTTCCATCCCTCTTTCTCAAGTCTCCTTTTCATTTGTTTTCTCCCTTACCCTTTCTTTTATCCACGCTTTTCCCTTCCCTTTTTTTTATTCTTCCTTCTCCTGATAGACTTACGGAGTTTCAAGCTATGAAAGCAAAAAATATTTATTGTACAAAGTTTCGTGTGAACTGGACCATGGTTGAGAAGGGAGGGACTTGCTTTATGTCCAGCTGGTGTTGTTGGCCAGCTGGTGTTGGTGGCCAGCTGGTGTTGGTGGCCAGCTGGTGTTGGTGGCCAGCTGGTGTTGGTGGCCAGCTGGTGTTGGTGGCCAGCTGGTTGTGTCCAGCTGTTGTTGGTGGCCAGCTGGTTGTGTCCAGCTGTTGTTGGTGGCCAGCTGGTGTTGGTGGCCAGCTGGTGTTGGTGGCCAGCTGGTGTTGGTGGCCAGCTGGTGTTGGTGGCCAGCTGTTGTGTCCAGCTGTTGTTGGTGGCCAGCTGGTTGTGTCCAGCTGTTGTTGGTGGCCAGCTGGTGTTGGTGGCCAGCTGGTGTTGGTGGCCAGCTGGTGTTGGTGGCCAGCTGGTTGTGTCCAGCTGTTGTTGGTGGCCAGCTGGTTGTGTCCAGCTGTTGTTGGTGGCCAGCTGGTGTTGGTGGCCAGCTGGTGTTGGTGGCCAGCTGGTGTTGGTGGCCAGCTGGTGTTGGTGGCCAGCTGGTTGTGTCCAGCTGTTGTTGGTGGCCAGCTGGTTGTGTCCAGCTGTTGTTGGTGGCCAGCTGGTTTGTGTCCAGCTGGTGTTGGTGGCCAGCTGGTTGTGTCCAGCTGTTGTTGGTGGCCAGCTGGTTGTGTCCAGCTGTTGTTGGTGGCCAGCTGGTTGTGTCCAGCTGGTGTTGGTGGCCAGCTGGTTGTGTCCAGCTGTTGTTGGTGGCCAGCTGGTTGTGTCCAGCTGGCTGAGGTGGATCCCCTCAGTCACCTGGCTGAGTGTGTGTGTGTGTGTGCGTGTGTGTGGTGTGTGTGTGTGTGTGTGTGTGTTTGTGTGGTGTGTGTGTGTGTGTGTGTGTGTGTGTGTGTGCCTACGTGCGTGCGAACATGATAAACCCAGCTGTGAGAGGATATAGTGAGGATGTGTATGCCCCGCATAATCCACGTTAATATATTGTGTATTGTATACTGGGTGTATGTTGCATAGTGTATAGGGGTGTAGTCGTGCCCTCCTCCCCCTCCACGGACCTCCCCAACTTTGTATAACAAGGCAACAGGCGGAAGGTAAATATGTAAACATTTTTCCCCTAATGTTTGCCTATCAAAGATCCCCCTGATGACTCAAAGTGTCAGGCCACCAGAGAGGCAGGAGGACTTGAAGTTACGGGTGAGAGGCAGGGAACTTGAAGTTACTAGTGACAGGGGAGGGGGGAACTTGAAGTTACGGGTTGGAGGGAAAGTTGGATTGAATTCGAGGGGAAAAGGGAGTGAGGGGTGGTTGTTATTGCTTAATGGTTTGACCATTGGTATGCTGTGGCAAGGCTCTAAGAATGATGGCTCACAGGTAGTTTCTTCAGCGCCTCATTGTAGAGAGGAGGAGTTGGTTGCAAAGACTGTCAATCCACCTCTCCAGAATACGATCAGATCCTGTCCGTAGAACAGTTTGATTGCCCTGCTTTTGGCCGTTGGGATGTGAGAAAGAGAAAGATAGAGATAGAGAGAGAGAGAGAGAAACGGGAGAAGCACAACTAATATGTCCATTAACCCTTGCGTGTTCCACAGACAGACAGATAATCTGTGTAAATGAGAACGACCCAACGCGTATCAGGGAGTAATTGCGCACATACACAAAGTCGTCCCGACTTCGGGAGGAGAGTTCGCAAGTTAGAAAACGATGTCGTTAGTCAGCAGCAGGAGTTTATACAAGTTACACGACCCCCTAGAGGCGCTGCGCTCCCGGGAGTCTCTCGCTGTCTGGCGGCGATGATGCGGAGATTCTTGAGTGTGTTGGTTCAAGCGCGGGTTGACCGGCGGGAGCAGCCCCTCTGGCGGGTCATTAATCAATATTTGCATGACAAAGATCCGTCAGGAGAGTCCCTCGTCGCCGGGAACATATTATTGTCTTCACAATCTCTCTTGTCATGTTCACTCTCACTATCATCGGCGTTATGACACTATTACCACCTGAACCGTCACCATCGCAGACAACCACTATTACCACCACAGACCTCACCATCACCACCACACCCTCACCATCACCAGTATACCCAGCGGTGACACAATCTGCTCATCTACCGCTGCCTCCATAGCTGCGTGAGAGTTCCGTAGTCTGTCTCTGAGTCTAATCTCTCAGCACCACATACCTGGAGCATACCTGGAGCATACCTGGAGCATGCCTGGAGCATGCCTGGAGCATATCTGGGGAGGGTTTCCGACATTCTTCTACTCCCTGAGCCCGGCCCGAGGCCAGGCTCGACTTGTGATAACTTGGTCCAACAGGCTGTTGCTTGAAGCGGCCTGCACGCCCATACATCCACTACAGCCCGCTTGGTCCGGCACTTCTTGCAAGAACTTGTTTAAATGATTCTTGAAGACATCCACCTTCGGTCCGGCAATATTTCTAGTGCTTGCTGGGAGGGTGTTGAACAGCTGTGGACCTCTGATGTTCAGTGTTCTCTGATTGTGCCTATGGCACCTCTACTCTTCACTGGTTCTATTCTGCATTTCCTTCCGTACCTTTCGCTCCAGTATGTTGTTATTCTGCTTTGCAAATATGGGACCTGGCCCTCCAGTTTCTTCCATGTATATACTATTATATATCTTTCTCGTCTCCTTTCCAATGAGAACATTTGGAGAGCTTTGAGACGATCCCAATAATTTAGGTGCTTTATTGTGTCTATGTATGCCGTATATGTTCTCTGTATTCCCTCTACTTCAGAGAACTCTTCGGCTCTGAAGGGGGAAGTGTGGAGGCGGAATCACAGCTTAGCTTATCCATCACCACCACCACAGCTTAGTCTCATCCATCACCACCACAGCTTAGCTCATCCAGCATCGCTGCCACAAGGAGTGAACGGCAGCTTTCCCGTAGAGTGAACACGTGAGAACGGCTTAGAGAGTAGCATAACTCTCGAAACCTCCACGGGAAATATACAGGTAAACACGAGCTTACCCCCGACAACGTTGATGCCCAATCATCGAAGAACTGAGTTGAGAATTTAACTTTTTTTCCGCGATATATTTAATTAAGTTTGTGAACACTTCTGCGATCTATTGTGACTTTGGAATTATTATGGGTGCTATCACCATCAATCCTCACTATCATCACCGTCGAGACCATTGTCACCACCGTCGACACCATCATGTGACAAATATGAGGAAGCTCATTCTCATAGATCTAAGAGACAGTGACAGTTGTCTCCGGTTGTTTGTGTGGGCAAGACAGTGGAAACCTTCTAGAGCAAGTGGTTCTGTCTCTTATTGTGTCTCTCACTCACTCTCTCTCTCTTTCTCTGAGAGATGTTCCTTATCCCTCATACCTTTTTCACCTTTGTACTCACCTAGTTGTTTTGCGGGGGTTGAGCTCTGGCTCTTTGGTCTCTCTCTCTCTTTCTCTCCAAGATGATCCTTATCCCTCATACCTTTTTCACCTGTGTGTGTGTGTGTGTGTGTGTGTGTGTGTGTGTGTGTGTGTGTGTGTGTGTGTGTGTGTGTGTGTGTGTTCTGTCTTATCTAAGCTCCTCCAGCAGTGTGGTGTAGACGCTAAAGCAGAGGCCTTCGCAAAGCTTAGTTTAATTTCATGCTTCTTACACCAAGTAGAGAACAACACGCAAAGATACTTTGAGAATACGGAACTGTGAAGGAACTTTGAGAATACGGAACTGTGAAGCAACTTTGAGAATACGGAACTGTGAAGCAACTTTGAGAATACGAAACTATGAAGGAACTTTGAGAATACGGAACTATGAAGGAACTTTGAGAATACGGAACTATGAAGGAACTTTGAGAATACGGAACTATGAAGGAACTTTGAGAATACGGAACTATGAAGGAACTTTGAGAATACGGAACTGTGAAGGAACTTTGAGCATGATGACAATAATAATAAAATAACAATAATAGCAATTATAATGAAAACCAAAAGTAATTAAGAATAACTTAATTACACATTAGGGAGAATTGCGCAAAATAAATACCCGAGAGACAGAAATCTCACGGATAACTTTGTGAAGGCGACAGACGCAGAATGGAGGAATAAGGAAGTGAACGAGAATAGAAGAGTAGGAGAATAAGAAGAGAACTATGAGGGAAAAGCGCCAAGGCATTACGACTATATAGCACTGGGAAGGGATCAGGATTTGGGATGGAACGGGTGGAAGGAATGACACCCAACCACTTGTGGACGGTCGGGGATTGAACGCCGACCTGCATGAAGCGAGACCGTCCTCGTACCGTACAGTTAGAGCGTCTCACATCTGGTAACATACGTGAGACGCAGGAAGGCTTATGCTGTCCGAATTAATGGGCGTTATTGAATGTTTAAATCAATTTATGAGGCTGTGAGGCGCGCCCAAAGTGGGAGTTATGAGGCGGGGGATCAGAGGGGGATATGTGGCGAGATTGGTCTTGTCGAGGTGGGGGGGGGGGTTGATTGGGGTGGGGGTCAGGGGGGGAATGGTGGTTGTAGGTGGTGGTGGGTGGTTAGCGGAGGGAGGGAGGGAGATGTGGTGGTTGAGGTGGTGGTGGACGATCCCGGTTGGGTGGTATTGATGAGAAAAACGTATGGTGGTGGTGGTGAAAGGGAACACAGTCCATTACGGGGCTCGCCATAGCCCGTGCTACTTGGAACTTTTTGTTCCAGGTAGCCAATTTTAAACAACAGGAACCATATCTTACGTAGCGAGAACAGCGTTAATGGTGAAGATGTATAGTGATGCTTCGATGGTGTGATAATGACGTGATGGTGATGATTAGCGGTAATGATGGTGGTGGTGATGGTGGTGGTGATGGAGAGCTCTATTGTGAGTTCTCCAACACATCACCATTCCTTCCAGGGAGCCTGTGGCTGAGCGGACAGAACACTGGACGCGTGATCCTTAGGTCCCGGGTTCGATCCCGGGCACCGGCGAGAAACAATGAACAGTGTTTCTTTCACCCTATGCCCCTGTTACCTAGCAGTTAAATAGGTACCTGGGTGTTAGTCAGCTGTCACGGGCTGCTTCCTGGTGGTGGAGGCCTGGTCGAGGACCGGACCGCGGGGACACTAAGCCCCGAAATCATCTCAAGATAACCTCAAGATAACCAACACCACAGGAGGAAAATGACCCTCACAGATATCAACCCAACCATTCCCCCCGGCTGTAAACATAGGCTCCCGGACTCAAGACAGTGCTACACCGTGACAGACGGATTCCCAAGACGCAGCCCACAAAGGTGAAAATCTATTGAGATGCTATGGACGCGTGAGACATATGATGAATGATCGCCTATTGCTTCAGCTGTTGATGGAGATTTATGACACCTCAGTTGAAAGAGGGAGAGAGGGAGGGAGGGAGAGAGGGAGGGAGGGAGCAGCAAGGGAGAGAAATGGACACCATGAAGATGGATTTCAGGGCGAAATGAATTTGAAAGATCGTGGAGTATATCCTTGAAGTATATCTACATTGTATCAGGCGGATATACCCATGAGGAGTATATATGTTGTGTCAGTAGACTGTACTCTAACTCAGCTGTAACGGCTCCTTACTGTAAGTTATTTTAAACACTGTTGTTGCTACTGTTGCTGGTGGTGGTGGTGTTGCTGCTACTGTTGCTGGCGGTGTTGCTGCTACTGTTGCTGGTGGTGGTGCTGTTGCTGCTACTGTTGCTGGTGGTGGTGGTGTTGCTGCTACTGTTGCTGGCGGTGCTACTGTTGCTGGGACAACCACTACTACCAACAATAACAATGAGCTTGAACTGAGTGTGGAGAACGGATGAACACTCTATGACGCCCAGCAGTAAAAAGTTGCTAAACATTGACACTTTAACGAGCCAATTTGAAGACAAGGAGGCTAGAAAACTGTCGTTCACCGGAAGCTTAGATGCTCTAACTAACAATATGTTGTGTAATTATTGCCTATTTGTTTATTAATTTATTACGGTGAATGTGACAGTTTTTCTCCACTCATGAAATTCGAAATAAGTCGATAGATAGAGATAAGACGATAGATCGAGATAGATAAGGTTGCACGGTGAATTATCTTCGTGTGGTCGACGTTCATTTTTTATTGACAATAAACAGCTTGTTTAGCTGAGTTTTAGAGGCAGGTCGTGACTCCTGAAGCTTGTGAGGAGGAGCTGTTATGAGTTGTTACTTGGACTGGATGTTGTATCACTTGTCAAGGGTGAGTGGAGACCTCTCCTGTGGAGCTCCTGTGGAGACTTGTGTCTCCTGTGGAGCTCCTGTGGAGACCTTACCGAATTGTCGGACAAATTCCCGAGGAATAACCGAAAAAATAGGCAGGTGGATCTACAGTTTCCTGACCAACAGAACCCAATGTGTAATAGTCAAGAAAATAAAATCCAGCCCATCAACCGTGAAGAGCTCAGTCCCCCAGGGTACTGTGGAGTGCAGGGTACTCCAGTACTTTTTCTCATCCTCATATCGGACATAGACAAGGACACAATCTATAGTACTGTATCATCCTTTGCAGATAACACTAGGATTTTTATGAGAATAAACAACATAGAGGACACGGCAAATCTCCAATCAGATGTAGATCAGGTCTTTCTATGGGCTTCAGAAAATAATATGGTGTTTAACGAAGATAAGTTCCAGCTCATGCGCTACGGAATAAATGAAAATAAACAGAACTCAAAACTCAGGCAAATCATAACATAGAACGAAAAGGCAATGTAAAGGATTTGGGTGTACTCATGTCGGAAGACCTTACCTTTAAAGAACACAATAAAGTAGCGTCACAACTGCAAGAAAAATGACAGGTTGGATAACAAGAACTTTTCACACTAGATATGCTATACCGATGATGACACTTTTCAAAACACTTGTGCTCTCTAGAGTGGAGCATGCTGTACAATGACAGCCCCTTTCAAAGCTGGAGAAATTGCTGACCTGGAGAGCGTGCAGAGATCCTTTACTGCTAGAATCCACTCAGTAAAACATCTAAACTATTGGGACCGACTAAAATGTCTAAATCTGTACTCCCTTGAGCGTAGGCGGGAGAGATACATAATAATTTACACGTGGAAAATAGTAGAGGGGCTGGTCCCAAACCTGCACACAGAAATAACACCACATGAGACCAGAAGACATGGCGGGATGTGCAGAATACCCCCGTTGAAGAGCAGAGGTGCAACAGGTAATCTGAGAGAGAGAACTCTATCAACATCAGAGGCCCGAGACTGTTCAACACGCTTCCACTACACATAAGGGACATAACTGGCCGACCCCTCGCAGTGTTCATGAGAGAACTATCAACATCAGAGGCCCGAGACTGTTCAACACGCTTCCACTATACATAAGGGACATAACTGGCCGACCCCTCACAGTGTTCAAGAGAGAACTATCAACATCAGAGGCCCGAGACTGTTCAACACGCTTCCACTACACATAAGGGACATAACTGGCCGACCCCTCACAGTGTTCAAGAGAGAACTATCAACATCAGAGGCCCAAGACTGTTCAACACGCTTCCACTACACATAACTGGCCAATCCCTCACAGTCTTCAAGAGAGAACTTGATAAACATTTCCAAAGAATACCTGATCAACCAGGCTGTTACTCATACGTCAGCCTGCGAGCAGCCGCGTCCATCAGCCTGGTTGACCAGTCCAGCAAGGAGGAGGCCTGTTCGAGAACCGGGCCGCGGGGACGCTAAGCCCGGAAATCATCTCAAGATAACCCTGTGACTGCCGTGGAAACAATATTTTCAGGAATGTCAAAAACATTTTAATTTATCACGAGGTATTTTAATAGATATTCAACCGTGTGTCATGATTCAGAGAACTGTTGTTATTAAGCATCCACAAAATATATAAGTTTTCTAGTACGCTGCGTAACTATCCAACCGCCTCGTGAGATGCTCCGAGGAGCCGCTGGGATGAACGGAGATGATGATGCTGTGGCGTCTTAATCACCGAGAGGACTGGATGCTGCGAGCCTCCTTGAACCTCGTGTGAAGCACGAAGCTTATACGGTTGGGCAGGCTGTGGTATCTCCGCCTTGGATCGACTCTAATGTCCTGGTCGTCGTATTCTGGCTCTTGTGGTTTATCATCGTCTTCTCCCCAAGTGCCGGCAGCGAGACTGTAGGGTAAGGAGTATGATGGTTGGTAGTGAGGTTGAGGTAAGGTAGGAGAGGTAGAGGGAGATAGGGAGGTTATGAAGGGAAGAAGGGAGGGAGCTGCTAGGTGTGACTCCCTCAAAGCCGAGATTGGGGACTTTTCTGATCAAAGTTGACAGAGTTTGTGTAAAAGTTGTCCTGAATCTCATATCGAGTCTGTTATTATCTTGTCAAGACACCCAACCAAAATACCTCAAACAGGAAAGGAAGGGGATGCAATTTTCCAGCCTGGAGCGTTCTCCTGTGCTCCCTCTTGCTCCTTTGCTTCCTGTTACTTGCACCTATGCTCCCTCTTGCTCCTATGCTTCCTGTTACTTGCTCCTATGCTCCCTCTTGCTCCTGTGCTCTCTGTTACTTGCTCCTATGCTCCCTCTTGCTCCTGTGCTCTCTGTTACTTGCTCCTGTGCTCCCTCTTGCTCCTATGCTCCCTGTTACTTGCTCCTATGCTCCTCTTGCTCCTGTGCTCTCTGTTACTTGCTCCTGTGCTCCCTCTTGCTCCTATGCTCCCTGTTACTTGCTCCTATGCTCCCTCTTGCTCCTATGCTTCCTGTTACTTTTCAGTGTGTGAGGTGTAGTAAGGAAAGAGGAGTTGGAAGTTAAGTGTTGTTAGTGGCACGGGCCTGGTAGGTGAAGTCAATTGAGAAGTGTGTATATGTTCCCAAGTTGGTCTAGTGTGCGTGTGTGTGTGTATGTATAACCTACATGTATGATGACTGCGAGTATGTATGACTTGATGGTACTGAGATATACTGTATGATATCCATTTTGTCTCACCTTGTCAATCTTTGCTGCTATTTCCCCTCATAAGTACATGTGGATCATTTCCCCTCTACCACACACACCAGTTGNCCCTCCCTCCCTCCCAGAGCTTACACAGGATTCCACTGTAGCAAGTGTTTGAGTACACAGAAAGGTAATTCCCGGGACTGGAGTGATCATAAGTAATTGAAACGACAAACATTTGCCATGTCGTCGCCTTCATCGTCGTCTTTCCCATAGCCGCGAGCGAGGAAGGGAGGAAAGAACGGAGGAGGAGGAGGAGAGAGGGAGAGAGAAGGGAGAGGACAACTTCTGTTTACATTATTAATCTATGCAAAGGTCTCGTCGCTTGACGATGTTGCCTAGAGTCGCTGGAAACCAGACAACCATATCCTACAGATTAGGGGTGTTGTAGACTAGGACCGACTTCCTCTGACCCAAGTCGCTGGATATTGCGGCCACTTCCTGTCCTCTTCACCTCTACCCTCTTCACCTGACTGACCCAAGGCCACGTAATCCAAGTGAGGACAAATGACCTCACATGCCATGTTAATTAGGATGAACGGCCCACTAAGGTAATACAGAACGACAGGGAATGGGAATTTGGGGAGGCAGGAGGGGACGGGAGAGCTGTGGAAATGAGCTCGGTGGCAACCTAGGCAAGGCGCGGGGAATTAAGGTAATTGAAAAGGAAAATACAGGAGGTTCCAGTTCATATGTGTCTCTTCCGAGTGGTAGATGGTAGATGATGGGTGCTGTTGGTAGATTGGTAGATCCTGGGTGTTATAAAAATAAGAATTCTTATTTACATTCTAAGAATTAGGGATGTGTATAGACAAGTGAACAGGAGAGGGATCTGTTGTAGTCAGATCCCTCTTATATATTATATATATATATATATATATATATATATATATATATATATATATATATATATATAATATATATATATATATATATATATATACGGATGTAGGGAGAGGTAAGGTATAGAGTGGAAGGGAGACGTAAGGTAGAAAGAAGGGAGGGGGAGGCATACAGAAGGGAAGAACTATTGGTCAAGGTAAATAATCACATAGAAATGGAGAGAAAGACTTAAGGAATTAATGGACAAATCCGAGGGTCAGGAGTGGGTAAGAGAAGGGAGCGAGAGGAAGGGTAGGAGAAGATAAAGGTAGACGATAAAACAAATGAAGGGAGGCAGAACGTGGAAAGAGGGATGAGGAACTACAAGGAGGACACAGGAAGAGATAATTATGATAATTCAGGTGAGGGTGAGAAGGGCAGCAAAGATGTGTTATACTGATCAAACCACACAACACACAGTGAAGAAGGAAACCCTTGCAGGAAAGATGAAACAAAGGTGACATGATCGCCACATGTAAGATTCTCAACAAGTTTGACAGGTAGGGCAAAGATATCTTACTTCAACTGAGAGAAAGGCAGGACAAGAGGACACAGGTGGAAGCAGGAAACACAAATAAGTTGAAGGAATGTAAGGAAGTACTGGTACCGTGTACTGGTGGTCCACAAGCCGGAATGTCCTGAAAGCTGAAGTTGTGGAAGCCACCTCCAGCCACAACTTTAAGGCCAGACTCGACAAACAATCTGAAAGTCAGAATAGTTAAGCTATAAAGCAAGAGGTACAACAGGACCAGGAGGCAGGGCATGCAGAGCTAGACGTCACTCCCTCCCCGTAGTCACCGATAGGTGAGTGGTAATATATAAGTACTACCTCCACCACCGTGCTACAATAAGGAACCCACCGTTTATAATACAGCACCAGGCGACGTGTTCCGGCGTGTGCTATCGCCTCTAACACCAGATAATATTTGCCTGGAAGAGGTGTAAAAAGGTGGGGGAATGCGCTAAGCGGCGTCAAATGGCGTCAAACTGTTCATTACGCCTTATATACGCGACGGGTTATGACGGGGGGGGGGGGGGGTGGCAAGGGCGAGATGTTGGCAGGGGCCGACAGGGTAGAGGGGGGTCAAGCTTGTTAGCTCGTGGACGACCCCTGTAAACCCCGCGATGAAGTCGTTGCAGACCCATCAGGGGGCGTCGTCAAACTAGTAATTTGTACCTGGTTTGTGGCCTTTTCTTCTGTGGCGTTAGAGGTGGAATGCCGCCAGTTGATGCCCAAGTAATGGCCTCCTGCCCCATCACCACTACAGTTTACCTCAGTAGTTGACCACCACAGCCCCTCTCTCAACTTATTTTTGGCGTTCCAGCTTCTCTCTGTTCTTGAATT
>WNGS01074486.1:0-2500 GCA_020271785.1 Procambarus virginalis | reverse complement strand
TGAGGGAAGGAAAATGATTTGCTTGACTCTGACTACAAGTTTGGCAAGGGTGAGGCTGGGGGGGGGTGGGTGGGGCTGGGGGGATGGGGTGTAGGGGGAGGGTGGGGCTGGGGGGATGGGTGTAGGGGGGGGTGGGGCTGGGGGGATGGGGTGTAGGGGAAGGCGAGAGGGTAAGGAATTGGGGTAAATAAGAGGGTAAAATAGTTGTAGGTTGGGGGGGGAAGGGGGAGGTGAGGGGTAAGTGGAGGTGTCTACCCCCCTTCCTACCCCCATCTCCCTCTCCCAGGAGGATGCTGTCAGGAGATCTTCATCTCCCTTTGTGAGGCAAGGGGTCCTCGACCCCTTGCCTCGTATTTACCCACTCATATATTTATACTGAAAGGAAGACTTGAATCGAAATAACATGGAAGCATCAGATGGTAGAATGCAAGAATTCCTCCCTTTCCATCCCCCTTTCTCAAGTCTCCTTTTCCCTCGTTTTCTCCCTTACCCTTTCTTTTATCCACGCTTTTCCCTTCCCTTTTTTATTCTTCCTTCTCCATGATAGACTTACGGAGTTTCAAGCTATGAAAGCAAAAATATTATTGTACAAAGTTTCGTGTGAACTGGACCATGGTTGAGAAGGGAGGGACTTGCTTTATGTCCAGCTGGTGTTGGTGGCCAGCTGGTGTTGGTGGCCAGCTGGTGTTGGTGGCCAGCTGGTGTTGGTGGCCAGCTGGTGTTGGTGGCCAGCTGGTGTTGGTGGCCAGCTGGTGTTGGTGGCCAGCTGGTGTTGGTGGCCAGCTGGTTGTGTCCAGCTGTTGTTGGTGGCCAGCTGGTTGTGTCCAGCTGTTGTTGGTGGCCAGCTGGTTGTGTCCAGCTCTTGTTGGTGGCCAGCTGGTTGTGTCCAGCTGGCTGAGGTGGATCCCCTCAGTCACCTGGCTGAGTGTGTGTGTGTGTGTGTGTGTGTGTGTGTGTGTGTGTGTGTGTGTGTGTGTGTGGTGTGTGTGTGTGTGTGTGTGTGTGTGTGTGCCTACGTGCGTGCGAACATGATAAACCCAGCTGTGAGAGGATATAGTGAGGATGTGTATGCCCCGCATAATCCACGTTAATATATTGTGTATTGTATACTGGGTGTATGTTGCATAGTGTATAGGGTGTAGTCGTGCCCTCCTCCCCCTCCACGGACCTTCCCCAACTTTGTATAACAAGGCAACAGGCGGAAGGTAATATGTAAACATTTTTCCCCTAATGTTTGCCTATCAAAGATCCCCCTGATGACTCAAAGTGTCAGGCCACCAGAGAGGCAGGAGGACTTGAAGTTACGGGTGAGAGGCAGGGAACTTGAAGTTACGGGTGAGAGGGGAGGGGGGGGGGAACTTGAAGTTACGGGTTGGAGGGAAAGTTGGATTGAATTCGAGGGTAAAAGGGAGTGAGGGGAGGTTGTTATTGCTTAATGGCTTGACCATTAGTATGCTGTGGCAAGGCTCTAAGAATGATGGCTCACAGGTAGTTTCTTCAGCGCCTCATTGTAGAGAGGAGGAGTTGGTTGCAAAGACTGTCAATCCACCTCTCCAGAATACGATCAGATCCTGTCCGTAGAACAGTTTGATTGCCCTGCTTTTGGCCCGTTGGGATGTGAGAAAGAGAAAGATAGAGATAGAGAGAGAGAGAGAAACGGGAGAAGCACCACTAATATGTCCATTAACCCTTGCGTGTTCCACAGACAGACAGATAAATCTGTGTAAATGAGAACGACCCAGCGCGTATCAGGGAGTAATTGCGCACATACACAAAGTCGTCTCGACTTCGGGAGGAGAGTTCGCAAGTTAGAAAACGATGTCGTTAGTCAGCAGCAGGAGTTTATACAAGTTACACGACCCCCTAGAGGCGCTGCGCTCCCGGGAGTCTCTCGCTGTCTGGCGGCGGTGATGCGGAGATTCTTGAGTGTGTTGGTTCAAGCGCGGGTTGACCGGCGGGAGCAGCCCCTCTGGCGGGTCATTAATCAATATTTGCATGACAAAGATCCGTCAGGAGAGTCCCTCGTCGCCGGGAACATATTATTGTCTTCACAATCTCTCTTGTCATGTTCACTCTCACTATCATCGGCGTTATGACACTATTACCACCTGAACCGTCACCATCGCAGACAACCACTATTACCACCACAGACCTCACCATCACCACCACACACCTCACCATCACCAGTATACACAGCGGTGACACAATCTGCTCATCTACCGCTGCCTCCATAGCTGCGTGAGAGTTCCGTAGTCTGTCTCTGAGTCTAATCTCTCAGCACCACATACCTGGAGCATACCTGGAGCATACCTTGAGCATGCCTGGAGCATGCCCGGAGCATATCTGGGGAGGGTCTGTGGACCTCTGATGTTCAGTGTTCTCTGATTGTGCCTATGGCACCTCTACTCTTCACTGGTTCTATTCTCCATTTCCTTCCGTACCTTTCGCTCCAGTATGTTGTTATTCTGCTTTGCAAATATGGGACCTGGCCCTCCAGTTT